>PVJD01005326.1:0-117702 GCA_004026545.1 Mormoops blainvillei | reverse complement strand
CCTCCCACCCTCAGTCCTTCCCCCATTTAGCTTTGTCAATGGGTCCTTTATGCATGTTCACTGATGACTCTTCCCCTCCCTGTCTCCTGTCATCCCCCTACTTCCTCCCCCCGGTTACTGTGAGTTTGTTTTTTATTTCAATGTCGCTGGTTATATTTTGCTTCCTTCTTTATTTTGTTGATTAGGTTCCACTTATAGGTGAGATCATATGGTATTTGTCTTTCACCACCTGGCTTATTTCACTTAGCATAATGTCCTCCAGTTCCATCCATGCTGTTGCGAAGGGTAGTAGCTCCTTTTTCTTTTCTGCTGTGTAGTATCCCATTGTGTAAATGTACCACAGTTTTTAGATCCACTCATTTACTGTTGGGCACTTAGGTTGTTTCCAACACTTGGCTATTGTAAATTGTGCTGCTATGAACATTGTGGCGCATAGGTTCTTTTGAATTCGTGTTTCAGGATTCTTAGGGTATAACCCCAGCAGTGGAATTGCTGGGTCAAAAGGCAGAAACATTTTTAGTTTTTTGACTAAAAATTTTCCTGCAGTGGCTGCACCAGTCTGCATCCCCACCAACAGTGCACTAGGGTTCCCTTTTCTCCACATCCTCGCCAGCACTTGTTGTTTGTTGATTTGTTTATGATGACCATTCTGGCTGGTGTGAAGTACTATCTCATTGTGGTTTTAGTGTGCATCTCTCTGATGGCTAGTGATGCTGTCATACCTCTTTTTTAACCCTCACTCTCAGAGGACACTCACACTTCACAGTCCATGGATAAAATAGAAGCCATTCAATGCAACCTCATCTGCACAGCAATAAGCCTATTGCTGTCAAAATTTATATTACAGCTACGTTAGGGGAAATGGTGACTTTTTTGTTTTCTCTAATCGTCATCTTCTCCAGTGTTCTCATTTCCATAGGGGAAATAAAAACCAGTTTATTGAAAGTAATTTAGTTACTCTCCAATTTTAAGTCTTTGGTTAAATAATCTTTTTGGAGTAAATACTCATTCTTTCCAGGTGCTTTGCATTTCCCATTGTCTTTCTCTTCTTCATGGGTGGCACGTGGGCACAGTGGGAGCTGCTATGCATTCACAGCATCGGGGTCAGAAACAGTTGTTTTCTCCACCTGCAGGAGCGGGTTTCGGTCGCTGGAGAAGCTCTATGACGCCAGCTCTCACGCACCGCTTACAGTCTGTTTTCTCTCCCCTCCTGTTTCTTGCCAGATGTGATCCATGTCAAATACAGGACTTATCTGAGAGGATTTTAGCCACCCCAGGCTTTCCTCTCTGAAAGTAAGCACCAGCCGTACAGATTCTGTTTCCTGTCAATCTGCCTGCCGCGTGCCAACACAACATACTCTCAGGTTAGACCACAAGAGGATTCCTGTGGTCGACTCTTCCTTTCAAAGGCCCTCTCCTCTCTGGTCTCCTCTCTGGTCTCCTCTCCTTCTATACTTTCCTGTCTGTCTGGCAGGACCTCCCCATACATCTTTTTTTTTCTCTTCTGTTCTTTGTGCTTTATCCAAAGTGATAAGATTTGTGATTTAGCCTTATAATAGAAGATCAGCAAGGGAAGAAAAACTCAGGTATAAAAAATATATATGTATATCAAAATATATTTTTAAATGTTCTATTTACTAAACTGCAAATACATCTGTTAATTCACGTATCTTTCTTTTCCCCTAACCACGGAGACCAGTCATATCAAAAGTCAATCCTCCACTTGTCCTGTGACAACAGCCCTCATCACCCTCAAGGATTCCTGTTTACGTTATTGCCCCTCATTCTGCCTTATCGGTCTCTGCCTCTGGGATTGCTGCCCTCAGCATACAAGCAGACTCCGAGATCACCAGTCTTAACATGACTCATTCTTGACCCCAAATGCTCCCTCAGCTGTGTTATTATCTCACCTGTCATTCAGAACAAACCTCTCAGAAGCCCTTGTCTCATACCACATTTTCACTTTCCCAAATCTCTTTAACTATTTAATCCACTAAAATTTGGTTTTTAGCTCAGAGAGTCCACTGAATTTAATATTGGCAGCATTACCAATGCCTTCCTTATCAACAAAGCCAATGGAATTTGGATTCTCATGTTAGTCTTCTCAATAATATTTGGTAGAACCAATGATTCCTGCCTTCTTGAAGCATGCTTCTCTCTTATTTCTGGGGTAGCACGTTTGTTCTTCTGGTTTTTCTCCTACCCCAGTGGCCTCTCCCTTTCAAACTCTTTGGCTAAGATCTCTTCCTTGTCCCTGGCATCTGATTGTTGGAGTTGCTACGGGTCAGTCCAAGGTACTTTCCCTCTCTCAACTCAGTCCCTCTCGCTGCATGACTCTCAAACTCATATTTCTGGGCCCAGACTTTAGCTTGGAGTTTGTTCCCATAGCAATGTATCTACTTATCATCTTCTCTTAAATATCTCAAGCTTGACATATTTGAAAAATAATGATTAATTCTTTTCAACACACTGTACCCTCAACCCTAATCCCTTCCTATCTCAGTAAAAAGAAATAAATAAATAACCATGTTTCAACCAGTTGCTTAAGCTCGAAACCAAGGACAGCACTCCCATGTTTCTACCTTTCCCTCCTGTCCCACACGCAATCTCAGAGAACGTGATTTTAATTCTCCAAATGCTCCTTCTTCACTTACCGCGAGACTCTTAAGTCATGCCACCATCACCTCTAGCAGCGCTTCAGCTGGTCTCCCTGCTCCGTCCCCTCTGCCCTTTTCAAGCCATATTCCAGGTAATAATAAGGAATATTGGCTTAAAATACACTGTAGTTATTTCTCTTCCCCTTTCTCTTTTTTCTTTGCTTCCCTGCGCCCCCTCGACAACTCATTCCAAACTCCATTAATTGATGCTAAACAAGGAAAGCATCCAAGTGGTGGGAGGTTTGCCGTTATGACCTCCATTAGGACTGGAGATCAAAACCTAAGCAGGGCTGAGGAGGGCATTACTGTAGGGACATGGCTTGGTGTATACTGCCCAAGCCTGGATGTGTAAGAACATCCACACAGGAGGTGGTAGAGGTGGTAATAGGCCGGCAGGGTTATTGGAGCCTGAGTGGGATGAGGAAATCGCGCATGCTGGGAGACAGGTGGGAAGGGCTGGTCACAGAGATGGAAGGTTGATTGCATACATGGGCAGTGATCGAACAAGCAAATGTATTAAAGAGAATGGGAGTCACATTTCTCACTGTGGGAGAAGAGGGCTGCAAATACAGACAGGTAGAAAAATGGAATTTATCCTGTGGTATTGCATTGGAACAGGAGATAGCAGTGTGAAGTCACAGTTTCCAATGTTTGTCAATAGGTATAAAAATAAACATAGATGTAAATGTGTGCAAACAGACATGTATATCCACACATACCTCCCTAACTCTGTCTGTTGAGAGAGCCTGGGAAGAGTGACACCCCAATAGCAATAAGCACATATCTTGGTTTATCAATACCATTCTCCACTTAAAAGAACCAGGGTTCCTTAGTAAAATGGCTGATCCCAAGGTTCGGGTAGGAGAAGTACGAGATGAACTTGGCGCATGTTTTGTGTCAGAAACTAAGTCCTCAGAAAATGATGGGGACATGTCAAAAGATCATAGAAGCCAGCTTGAAGGGTCTCTCACTGGTCAAATCTGGAACTATTTAGCATCAAAATAAATAGTGGTTATAATAAATAATTATCCATTGAATAAAATGATAATATATTGCCCCACACTGATATAAATCAATAAATGAATAGATTGGATGTTTTATAAGGAATGGGAAATTTACATAGTTAAAGTATCTCTCCACCAAATATTTGTTAGTCATAAAGGAGGGGGAAAGTTAATTTTAGAATGGGAAAGCATTTAAAACTAAGTGCCACATCATAGGGTGCAATATATCACTCTTATGATCTTTTTACCCAAGACGCAAAAGCTGACTCCAACCATAAGCTAACCTTAGAAAACCCAAAACTGAGGGAGACTGTCTACAAAGTAACTAGCCTGCAATCTTCCAAAGATTATGGCCATCAAGGAAAGATTAAGGAATTTTAGTAGACTGATGGAGACTAAAGAGACATGACAACAAAAAAGCAAAACATGATTAGAAAAGGACTAGATCCTTTTCTTATAAACGACACTATTGTGACAATTGGAAAAACCCAAATAGGGTCTCAGGATTAGATCATAGTGATGTACTGGTGTAGTTTTGTGACTTAGAGATTACATTGTGGTCAGTAGGAGAACATCCTTGCTGTAAAGTGTTTGGGGTGGTATATGGGTCATGTGGTAAGCAGCCCCTCAGATGGTCCCCACCTCTTGGCATTTGTGCCCTTATATAACCCTCTCTTATTGAGTGTGTTCTGTACCCAAGAACTCACTTCTAATTAATAGAATAAGGCAAAAATGATAACATATAGTTTATGAGATCAGGTGAGAAAAAGATCGTGGCTTGCGTTTGGGTGTTCTTTCTCCTTTTCTTGCTCACTCACCATGGCAAAAGTCTGTGAACTGCACTATAGAGAGAAGCATATGACAAGGACTGAGGGGGACCTTGTGGCAGCAGCCTGCGAGGAACTGAATCCCTCACAAGGAGCTGCAGGTCTTGAGTCAATAGCCTATGAAGAACCAGATCCTGCCAACACCAAGTTGGGTGGGTATGGAAGTGAATCCTCCTACAGTCAAGTGTTCAGGTGTGATCACAGCCCCATCCAACACCTTGTCTGCAGCCTGTGAGAGACTGAGATGGAGGAGCCAGCTGAGCCACCCCCAGATTCTGACCCACAAAAGCCCTGAGATAAAAAGGGTAGTTTGAAGCTGCTAAATTTAGGGGTTGTTACACAGCAATGAATAACTAACACAGGTTATCATGGTGCAACATACTCTCAAATGGTTCTGGAAAAAAGGCTGTACTTACTAAGTGTGTGTGTGTGTGTGTGTACATGCGTGGTGGGTTATGCTACTTCTTTGCTTAGATCTTTATGGGCTTCCCAAGATGCTAAGAACAAGACTTGAAAACCTACCCAGCCCTTGATGTCCTCCCACCCCTTTCACCTGCCCACATTGCCGCACTGCTCTTCCCTCACGTCCTTGAACAAGCCATGCTCCTTCCTTTAAGAGGGACTTTGCCTTTACTCTTCTTCCCTCTACCTGGAGAGTCTTCCCCCATTTTTCACATGACTATTCCATTCATATCCTTTGAATCTCACTTTAAATAGCCACTTAAGAAGTCCCCCACCCCTCATTCCTATTCTATTTCTCAGTCCCTCACTTGTTTCCTTCATATACTTATAAGACTTTGTAATTATTTTACTTGTGTACTTGTTTTTATCAGTCTCTGCCTTTGATAAAGATAAGCCTTGTGGGAGTCATCCCTCTCTACACCATTGCATCCCCTAACAGTACCTAGGTAACAGTACCTAACAAAGAATGTATGCCCTTTAAATATTTGCCAAAGGACTGGGGGTTGACGCTGCCCAATGCCCCTGAATCTTTGCTTCCAAGTAGAGGCAGGACCATGTTTTTTGGTTCTGAATCAGAACACAAGATCATAGTGACCTGTGGTTATGGAAATGCCATTATCACGCTGATCACTGAAGGGACCCCTCCCATTGTTTGTGCATCTGTAAATATCTATTACTGTACTAACCACATCACATGATAATTATCTGCTTATGCATTGCATTAGTCTGTTTCTCTGCCATAACAGACTACCACACACTGGAGAGCTTGAACACCCAAAATTTATTTCTCACAGTTCTGGAGGCTGGAAGTTTGTTATGATGCCAGGGTTGATTTCTGGTAAGCTATCTCTCCTTGGTTTGCAGATAACCACGTTCTCACTGAAAAAAAAGAAAAAATATATATTTGTCCAATGAATTGATTAACATAATGCTTAATGGCCTAGGTAGAATTTTTCAAAGCAAAATATCATTTCTACTTGCTCCCAAAAAGATATTTTAAAGATACACTGGAGAAGGTTCAATTCTTTGGATACAGGCAATCAAGCTTGGTCACAATAGGCTCTTCCCCTCCCATCACCCAAACTGATTGTGTATTCAGAACTAAATAGCCAAGTCAGTGTATCCTTTTTCTGTATTACTTTCTTGTTACCTTGGTTGTCACACTTACCCGTGTCTGCAAAGTAGGCTTTGTTTTCTCCAGTCTTTCAGTCCATAATTTGCAGATATCCCATCCCAGAATTTCAACTGATGTATGAAATTTCACATGCAGATAACAATGTCATCTTCCAAGAACCTGAGGAATGGCCTCCCTGTGGATTTAGTGGACCATGGAGCTGGTTTTGATGGTGGGGCTGGGAACTCTCTTCTGACAACTACATGTCGCTCCCCCCTCCACTACCCATCAACAGCTCAGTATCATCAGCAAAGAGGAAAAAAAGAGAGAGAGTAAGAGCCTGAACTCTCCCAGCTTGTTTCTGCCAGAACACATCAGTTCTAGGTCATGTTTCTGCATTGCACGTGTCATGCGGCAAGCCCAAGCTGTCAATATGGAGAACAGAGAAGCCCCTTTGACAGATCCCACGTCTTCCTTCCAGACCCATTACAGCAAGAGAACTTGTTCCCCTTGAATGAGCTGCTTCTCTCTCCATGCAGTCCCGCAGCCGCAAAAATGCATCCATTGCTGGAGAATTCCTCAGTATCGAGCCCTGGAAAGAGGCTGTATCTCTGCTTGTCATATATATTTACAGGACGGAGCTGCTATATTCATACTGGGGTAAGGGTGAAGAGGCACCAACAGGCAGAAACAAAACCTGTCTCTCCAGGTGGTGCCACCTGTCATTTCACATTCTCACCATTTAAGTGTGTTCATTTCAAACCTAGAGTCATAAAAATGTGAGCTTCAGAATTAACTTCCTTTAGTGTAAACCTCACACTTCTGAAAGTAACTTTTAAGAAATGGCTAAACAAACAATTTCATGAAACTTATAAATTCTGCCTAGTTACCCATTACCTTTGAATTCTGTTTTCCATATCCGAAGGGGCTGAGGAGGAAGGTAAAATGTATTCATTGACTGGGGCTACACATTTTAAAATGAAGGGGGAGAGAAAGTTCCATTTGACAACAGAATGGGGTTCGAAGACCCTGATGCATTCTCTCCCAACCTTCCACTAAAATCTCAGAAGACTCAGAAAGAAATGTAATGTTTTTCCACTCTCCGGAACTAGTACTGGTAACCACACTATTGCCAGGATCTGGGAGAAATCTCCACGAATTACAAGCATCATAGAATTGGATTTGTGGACAAAAAAAGGGGTCACATACTAAACCTGACAAGCTCAGGGAGGCCTGCGGGGTGGGTCTCACACACTCAGAGACGAAAAGCAACCACATAGGATGGTCTGAACGTAAAAATTCCTAACTAAAACTGGGTCATGGTGCGTAGTTGTGTTCTGGACCTGTAGCTCCCTTGACAAAGGTCAATCTTTACCTTAATTGAGGCTGTCCATTGTCTTTTGACATCTAAGATAACATACCTTAAAATGACAGATTGGCCCCCTTTTTCTGGACTCCTCATGGCACCCCACCCCTGTACCCACCACACCAGAGCACTGAGACCACAGTCACTCCTTGTTATATTGTTTCTGGAATACCATCTCTATGTGCTGGTAATGTTCATTGTTAACTATCCTCTATGGACCAATGTGTTAAAAAAAAAAAAAAAAAAGGTATGTGTCTCTCCATTTTACTCTTTATCCAGTCTCAGAGATTTCTCCCTTTGCTTTCTCCTACCTCCCTAATCTATTGCCAATGGATTTCATGTAAAGTTCCTACCCCTAGCGCTTCCTCTTCTCTTTGGAGTGTGATATATAAAATAAGCTGCAAAACTGCCATTCTCCAGAGCGTTTCTTCAAATATTGAGATCTTACTTTCTGGCAACTGTTGTCCGTTTAGTTTAAATAAAATCATAAATATTCTCTATATGTTTGGACATTTCTCATGTTGACAAATTGAGAAACACATTTTGTGACCTTCAAATTCTTCACTTCTAGAAAGAGAGAGCAAATCCGGCAGCCCTTCTACCAACTTCACTGGTTGCTCCTGGCCCAGAAGGCAAGAGCTGAGCCAGCCAGAGAACTGGGAGGCTATCTCTTACCACAAAGTTGGTGGGGAGCGAGGAGGGGCTGATGTTGACTTATGGTGATGCTGGCAACAGGAGCCTTGCATGCTGGGCGTAGCGGGTGTCCATGTATCTCGAGGGCCAGAGCACCCTTTGATGGTCCTGGCCACAGTTCAGTAGAGCCACATTGGATGGAAACGTGGGAAATGAGGAAGGAGTCTTGGAGCTTTGAATAAAATCTTCCCACCCTTCAAGAGTAAAATCATTCATTCATTCATTCAGCCAATGCTTATTGAGTAGCTACTATATGCCAGAGAGAGAGAAACATGTCAATGTGAGAGAGAAATGTCAATCAGTTGCCACCCACACACACCCCTACCAAGGCTTGAACCTGCAACCCAGGTATGTGCCCTGACTGGTGCTGAAATCCACAACTTTTGGTGTATGGTATAATGTTCCAACCAACTGAGCAACCTGACCAGGACAAGAAGAGGGCAGTAATTTAGAAGACAAGTGAAGAAAGGGTTCCAAATGTTATCAAGAGATTAAGGGGAGGACTGGGAATTGGCTGTTAGAGTTGGCAAGATGGAGGTTGCTGACCTCGGAAAGAAGAATGGTTCGTGTAAGAGTGGACCAAAAACAGATGTACGAGTGGGTTCAAGAGAGAAAGAGAGGTGTGGAAGTAGGAACAAGTACAGACCATCTCTTAGAAAATCTTGTTGTGGAGGGAAGCAGAGAACTAAGGAAGCAGTTAGAGAGGAACAAGGCTCTCGATTTATATTCTCTTTTTTCTTTTCTTTTTGTATTAGAAGAAGAGAGGACTAGTTATCCTCCCTTCTTTCACAATGCACTTTCTATTTTGCCATGTAGTCCTCACTGCATTTTCACACAGGTGAGAAATTATGACGTGCTCCCTAGTTCAAAAAGTGTTTGTTAAGATGCGTGGCATTAAGGTGTCCTTAAAAACTGACGGGAAAACTCCCACAGAGCTGGAGAAATTATCGATGATACAGGAGACAGGTATGGACAAACTATTGCTGCCAGTCAAGTTGGACTTCTGCCTACTTTTTAAAATAAAGTTTCACTGGAACGCAGTGACAAGTCTATAAGACCCACAAAACCTAAAACGCTATCCGGTCTTTTACAGACAATGTGAGCTGACCCCTGATAAAGTAGGGAGGGGAAACCTGAAGCAACGATGGACTTGAAGGGATGACCAGAAATGCGACCCAGGTTACAAATGAAGGCACTGGCCTTAAGTAAGAGCAGGGAACTTTTACCTTGGTAACCGGGCTAAAGGCAGGGAGGCTAAATAAACAGCAGGACATTAGCAAACCAGGAGGCAGCCCATCAGGTGTGCTCTTCCGGTTATTTCTGTTTTCTCCATGAAAAAAAGAAGTGAAGTCGTTCATTGAGAGTGGGAGAGTGGATTGGATCTGCAGAGATGAGAAATGAATTCAATAAAACCAAAGGAAATGGGGGGATGAAGAAAGATAAAGCCAATCATTTGACAACCAGTAGACCTGCATAGATCTTCACTCATTTGAAAATTTGCCAATTAAATGAAATGGATATGAGACCTTCAAATAATCACTGAAGATCAAGAGAAAAGAAATATCCTTATCAAGATTTTAATAAGAGTATAACAAGAAACTAATAACTTAGTATATGAGATATGGATGTCTAGCAAAATAAAATATATATTCTCAATGACTCAGCAACTGCATTTTCAGGTGACATTACCTGATATTACCCAATATTACCTAATATTACACATAAACAAACAGAGAAATAAACTTCATACAAAGACTTTTACTGCAGTCCTCTTAGAAGAGCTAAAATTCGAAGCCAAGTCTTGACTGGCGTGGCCCAGGTGGTTGGGCATTGTACAGCAAAGTGAAAGTTTGCTGGTTCGATTCCCCATCCGGGTGCATGCCTGGCTTGCAGGTTTGGTCCCCAGTCGGAGGCGACCGAGAGGCAACCGATCAAGATTTCTCTCTCACATGGAGATGTTTCTTTCCCTCTCTTCCTCCATCCCTTCCCCTTTCTATAAAAAATTTAAATATAAAATAAATTATACTTTTAAAAAAATTGAAGCCAACCTATATGTTCATAGCAGTGGTACAATCAGATTAATTTTAGTATACGGAATTCATCAGTATAAAACTAATCTCGAAAATTTATTTGATAAAATAATGTTGAAAAACATTAAAATTGCAGAGATTACTTACAGTACAGTAAATCCTTTACATAAAATTTACATACACATAAAACAATCTATGTTATTTATTATCTATATTTAGAAGACATAAAAGAACAAAGACTAGAATCACAAAATTTATGATAGCAGTTAACTCTGAAGAGAAGGATAAAGAGAAATGTGGCCAGAGAAAGGTGTATAGGGGAGTTCAAATTTATTTCTTAAACAATTAAATAAAATATGACCTAATATTAATATATGATGGGTGGTAACTGTATGGGTATTCCTCTTATTATCCATTTTCTTAAACTTCTTGGTGTTTAAACTTTTTCTCAAAATAAAAATTAAGTGCAAAAGTTTATTAATATTTTTAAAACACTAAATCTGGAACTGAAGTAGGTTTTCTAAGACTGTTAGCAGCGTGCTATTAGCCATCACCACAATTTCTGCAAAGCCATGCAGTGAGCAGGGAGTGAACTACGAGGCCCTTCGCCATTTTGCCCCTGCTGAGGCGTCCGCAGTTGGAGCCTCCAAATGAATTTTTGCTCCTCCCCATCACTTGGCTGGCTCCACTTCATCTTGCATTTATCAGTTTACACATCATTCCATGAAATCTTCCCTATTTTGCACAAGTGAGTTATGCTCCCTCGTTGTACTGGGAAGTTCTTTGTGTGTACCTCAACCTTGCCACATTTATCACTCTGGTGTAACTTCTCGGTGACTTGTCTCTGCTCTGAGATTGCTGGTTCCTCAGGGATGGGTGGTGTGGAATCATCATGAGAGCTCCAGCTGGCACAGATCCCGGGCCTGAGTACATGCTTGCTACATTTTTGCTGAATTTTAGATATTCTTGGTCCAGTCAGGGTACTGCAGTGGGGAGCTCCTGCTGGCAGAGGGCAGAATGAGGGTACTGAATGCCCGGAGGTGCCAGTAGGAAATATTCAAGACCAACCATCCACGGAAAACCTTTTGCCTGGAGCTAGACTTACATTCCAGAATCATTAATGCCTGAAGCTGATTTTCATGAAAAAAAAGGAAACTCACTTTTAAAATAACGGTTGATCTTCAGCCTTGCCTTTCCTCCTTGTTTTATCTAAACACATAAGTAGGAAAAGTTGGCTCAGAAATTGTTCAAAATAGGATTTTTCTGTTATAGCCTCCCATCAAAATTCCCCATATAAGTTTTCCACATTAAAAAAAAAAATCCAAGCCTCAGCTCTATGGAAAACCTCCTACAGATATTTTCCTGTTTTTGTCAAATTGTCCAATTTTGGAAAATGTAGGAGTCACATCAATCCTACCTGTTGGAAATCATGGGAAAAGATGGATAATGAAAGCCATGTTCCCTTCGATCTTGACCTTAACCCATTTCTAGTTCTTAATGTCATAATAACGTTCATTCCCTTGACTTGAGAGCTACTGGTCAGACCATGTCTAATGGTATGAACTCCACTCTGATTCTTGAGGAACACAGTGTTTCTGAGACTCAACATGCAGCTGAGTGACAGGCGAGTCTAAGACCCTGTGATACGTTGCCTGCTCATCCCTAAGTATTCACTCCCCTTTCCCACACTGCACCTGTGGTGGTTAAAGGAATGGGCTGCCCAACCCTAGAGAAGCAGCTTGGCCTTGTGACTTGGCCAATGAAACATGAGAGGAAGTGAAAGTCTGCAGTCCCTTGCAGAAAGTGCCAAGAGGCATGGCGGACCTCCTCCAGCTGCCTTGTGTCCCCATCCCTCTAACAAAGAACAACAGTTTCCCAAAAGAAGCTACTCTTTTATCCTAAATTCTAGAATAAAGAAGATCCATGGTGCCAACTTGTAGCTGATTGGTAATGTGAGCAAGGGCAAAACAAAACAAGAACACTTTGTTTTGGGAGCCACTAAAATTTTAGGGTTGTTGGTCACCATGGCATAATTTACTGAAAGGTGACAGATGGTGAATTTAAAAATTAGAATAAATTAAAAGTATGCCTACGCCCTGAGGAACTGGGCTGCTGTGGGCAGCCTCCTCTTTGCCACCAACAGCAGGTGGTCTGCAGATAGTGAGAGGAAACTTTGCCACAGGTTGGCCTCTTCTCATCTGCAAGGCTAGTTGTAGCAAATATTCTCTTTCTGGTGTACAGCTAGCAAGAGAAAATTCATCTCAAACTTTCAGAATTTTCTGAGTCCAGAACAAGCTCTGGGGTTCCAACTAACTTTATCAAACTCAAAAGCATGTCTTTAGCAGATTTCTCGCCCCGTTGCAAGTGATTACTGCTGTTGGAGCAGATTGTTTCCTATCTTTCCTGTATCACTGGTTAGAAAAACTAGAATCTCCCAAATTAGAGTAATTTTTTTTCCTATTGATTTTGCCATTAATGACCCTGAGCGGTCTCTCCAGGAAGACGGAAAGCCTTTCATTAAACATTCTTTGAATGTGGGTGTAGCCCAGAGCCTGCCTGTGGCCATCCTATTGCACAGGAGAAAACAAGAATTTCATAGTTACAGAGAGGGAGGAAAAAAGGGGAGCTTCACGGAGACATGGTGCTTGGCAGGTGCTGTTCTGGAGGAAGCACAAACCAGCCAGGGAAGGTGATAGAAATGCTCTATGAACACTGGAAAAACTGAATGAGCTGGGATTTGTAGTCACCTAATTTTAGTAGAATCAGTGCATCATTTTATTCAGCAGACATAAGAACATGCTGTATATCAAAATAACTTTTTCCATATCAAACATGTAGATGCTGCTGAGAATTCAACATGCCATTCACATTTGCTATTATCATAGGTACATATTTTAAACAAACAAAAAAATCCAGAAACACATGACTATAATTGTTGCTTTAATTTTTAGAATATTAGTTAATATTATTACAATACTAGTAACAGACAGTATTCAGCTTCTTTAGAAATTAAGGTAGGATGTGCTCTTTTACAGTAAAGAATTTACCTTGAGCATCAGCTTTGTCTTTTGGGCTCTTCCCACCTAAGTCTTTTGCTTCCTTTAACCCTTTCTTCTTTCCTTTCTTTCTCTTCTGTCTCCTACCCTTTCTTATGGACAGCTGCAATCTTTTTGCTTGGTATCTACTTCCCACCTCCAGCCCCCACCTGGTCTCCTCACCCCTAAGAAGAGGTATGGTGCAACACAAGGGCCTCTGAGTTTAGAGTCCTTGGGGGGTTAAGGTTGAGTCATAGCGCTGCCACCAACAAACTGCATGATAGTGTAAGAGACATACCCTGCCTGTGTACCCATGGTCTCATTCATAAAACAAACTGAGGATATTTGGTTTAATTATTTCTAGGGTCTATTATGACTTTTCAATAATATGGATCTTTCTGCTTCTGTACATATCAATTGGTCATTTGAATCTGCTGTAGTTTTTCTTAAGCCATTTCTACTTCTTTTTATTATTATTGATATTTGGGCTTTAAAATAGGTATTCTTTTTTATCCAACAGTTGCTGTTTTATATTTATTTAAATATAGCATCAATTGTCCCTACAATGATATTCCTACTTTGCAGATTAAGGGGAAAAAGTCTAGAATACAGGGTTGCAGGTTTGGGGGGAGTTAGGAGTGGCAGCATATTTTCTTCTGCCTGAAAATGGCAAGTGAGTTAATCCAAGTTGCCAGAACACCAAAAGCTACTCTTGACAAAATTTCCACATCTGTTCTGCAAAAGGTAAGAGTGTTGACTTCCAATTTGTGCTCCCAAAGTTTCTTTATAAGCCAAGTACTGGACACAAAAGGTGGCAGTGTTATATTGAGTATTTACCTCTCAGTTGGTGGAATAAAAGGAGGAAGAAAAATCAGTCACATCAAAGTCAACATAGCGCATGTTTGACAGAACTGAGAAATGGTACCCAGGCTTATTTTATGCCATGTGAGTCACCATGTGAAATATAGTGGGTGTCTCCAGCCTTCAGAAAACAGTGTGTCCTGCAGGTTGTCAATGGTCAGTCAGATCTCTCTTGGAAGGTAAAATGACTTGTCCCTTGAGCAGCTCTCCCCCCAGTTATTCCAGGATTGGTGGGGTCATTAATGCTTTTTATCCACACATCTACTTTCCTCCACTGAATTAATTTAAACATTCTTGTGATTCTTTCTTAATGAGAAAAATAATTACAAAGGTAAAATATTGATAATACCAAGTTTAGAGAGACTAGGCAGAGATCAACACTCGTAAACTATTGGTGTAAGTCCAAATTGGCATAGTTTCTGGAAGGTAATTTGTACCAATCAAAATTTTAAATGTCCAAAGAAATTCCACTTCTATTAGTTATCCTGGAGTTATTTCAAGAGAGTGCCCAGGTATTCACTGCATAACTGTTTGTGAGAGAAAAATCTAGAAATAAATTTTAGGGTATAGTGAATGTTAATCAACAGGAGTTGGGTTAAATAAATCATGGTCCAGCCATAGCATGGAATGCATACATCCACTTAAAGAATGACGTAGATCTCCATGTACTGACAAAAAACGTACCCCAAATGTATTCATTTTAAAAGATATATTGTAGAACTTGTTTGCTACATGGATACATGATGCCATTTACATAATTATATAAATATATTTTAAACGGCTTGTGTGTGCATTAGAAAATACATAAAGGCATGCTCAAGAAATGACTAGTAGAAGTCAGCGTGCAGAATCAAAAGAGGTGGGAGTAAAAAGGAAGGTTTTACTTTTCTAGTTAAAAACTTCTCTACTTAACTACTTTATATTTTAATGCTCATGCATTAACTTTATATAAACTTTTTCAAAGTAAAAAGCAAGAAACATTTTTAAAACAGGCAATGGTGAAGTGAATTATGATACAACCATAAAATGTAATACTAACCAACCATTAAAAATTATCTTCTACAACTCTACTTGCCGACAGAAAAATGTTCGTGATGTATTGCCAAATTTAAAAAGCAGCTTACAAAGCAAAAAGAAAAAGAGGGTAAGCCAGAGAACCATTGGAGCCTCAAGGACACACTCCAGGTTGAGTTTGTGTACCACCCGCGCTCGCACGGTGCTCAGCACACGCGTCACAAAGGTTCCATTTATGTGATGCTCACAGCGTGCCTGTGCGGTGCCCTGGGCTAACCTTGCTTACGATTGATCCTCACAACAGCCTCATTTATCCCCATTTTACGAAGGGGATTGAAGATTAGGGACGTTGTTTTACTAGTGAACCTTGGATCCAAACCCAGACATGTCTTCCAAAACCAAAAGGTTTGTGGAGTAAATCAACAAATCAAAATTGACAGAATGAATACAGAAAGACGGTAGAGTACCCAAGATTGAATTAGTACAACAGCGAACATGGAACTCAAAATTCAGGGACAGATCCTTCCCCTATCAAAGCACCTGAGCGGTGAGTGGAGTGGGTTCTATAACAGGTGTTGAGTCCTGCTTTCTCGGCTTTAGGTATATACTCGTATAATAGGAAATAAACACCAGATAGGTCATTAGTCATCATATAGTCATCACACTGTTTTCAAACTGTAAGTTTAGGACCCATTAGTAGGTCTTAAAGTCAATGTACTGGGTCACAATCAGGATTATTTTAAAAGTGAACTGAAATGAAATGAATATGGGATCAGACAAAAAAAATAGATTTATAGTTGTTCATATGGAAAATAATACATTAATAAATAAAAAAGAATGAAAGAATAAACTCCATGTTTTTTATACTCACAATTGTAAACCTCTTTTGCCCCACCCTGCATAGAAATATGATGCATGATGCCTGTTGTGAAGGTTCATGTATATTTTAAGAATTCATTTCAGTTATATTTTTAGATACATACAAATTGTGTATTGAGTTGTACTGAAAAGTATGAGTATAGGTGGCCGCCAGAAAAGTTTTGAAACCACTGATTCAATTTCAGCTCCTTCCTCAGTTGATGATCGTAAGGTCTGGAGGGATTAGCTGGTTCCTTTAAGATCATGGTATCTGTCTGCAGGACAGGACTCCATCTTGTATTTCCCCACACACCTTCTTTGTGTTTTAATATCCCCGTCTTTCAAATGGGCCTGATGTTATTGACCTCCCCTTTCTGACAGGGCCATTAGGGGAATGAAGTCACCTTAAACTGCTTCAGAAACGTAATGTATGTACACACAGATGGTCCCCAACCTACAAAGAGTCTACTTAATGATTTTTCAGCTTTACGATGGTGCAAAAGCAATATGCATTCAGTAGAAACCGCACTTCAGATCTTGAATTTTGATCTTTTCTCGAGCTAGTGAAATGCAGTGTGGTGCCCTCTCGTGGTGGTGGGCAGTGGTCATGAGCCACAGCTCCCTGTCAGCCACGCAATCACAAGAGTGCACAACCAAAAATCCATGGCAGCAATTTTCAGCCGGTGTGCTGCAAGATCTTTTAAAATATGCGATACCTGCTTTTTTAGTCAGGGTCACTGACCTCTTTTTCCCTTAGACTGTCAAATTAAAAAATGACAACAACCAACATGATAGCCATCCAATGTGAATGCCTGGTCTTGAACCATAAATATATAGGTCATATAATAGAGCTGAATCTTATTGGTCATATCATATAATAAGGTTGTGTCTGATTGGTTAATTCTTGGTACCAGAAATCCTTACATACAAGTATAGGCACCTGGTTTTTTAAAAAAAGTCAATTTGGCCCAAAAGGGGTAGTTAATTACTGTTATCTTTTTGTAAATCAATCAAAATTATACTCATTTTCTGTCAGTTGGGAAAAATATATAACATATTTTCTGGTGTGCAGCAGAATTTTAGTAATCATGTTATGCGTGCCATGAGATGAAAACGGTTGAGAATCACTGCTCTATAGTGTATTTATTGTGTTAGATGATTTACCCAACTGTAGGCTAATGTAAATGTTCTAGGCACATTTAAGATAGGGTAGGCTAACCTATGATGTTTGGTGCATTAGGAATATTACAGGCATTTTGGACTTACAATGTTTTTAACTTATTATGTGTTTATCCCCATTGTAAGTCAGGGAATATTCGTATATGGAAGCTACATAATCTTTAAGACTTACCATGCTGTAACCCGAGGGTGAGCCGGTGGACTTTAGCAGGACCGAAGTCACTACCTGACGTCGGAGGAACAAAGCGGGGTTCCTGCCGTGGCAACCCAGAATTCCGTGCCCATATATGCTGATGACCCAACCAGAATGTTTCCAGGTCATAAACAACCCACAGGTAAGGAGAGAACATTCGGCATAGCATCAGCTGTTCGATATTATCAGCAGTGAGGCATCTAGCAGCACTGCCCTCCAAACACCTAAAAGCAATTCCCTTTCAACTCCAATTCTTGCTCTAATGGTACATACAGTGTCTGGCAGAAGTAACGCCTGCTTGAGTGTGGTTGGCAGGGTAATAATATGGGTGTAAGGATTTATAGTTTTAATTTGAACATTTCACCTAAAATGTCATATGGTGTGCTTGAGTGTGATATTGTTTTGTTACAGAATTACATGCTTATGATTTTATAATAAATAAGGCACAGTATTTGTGTTGGACCTTGAATTTCATCTCAACGGGTGTATTAAATTCTTAACAAAGTGGTCATTGTAGATCAATTGAATGCTTTTCCGAATGCGTTACTCAGTTTTGTGCTGAATGAAAATTGTTGCTTTTCTTTACTCTACCAATGCACCACTTCATTAAGAATTATACAAGTTTTTCTCTCCTCAGGAACATAAAGAATGCCCTTCCCATCTCCAGCTTAAGGTGCAGACCATTTCAGTCCTCCCTGCCCCTTACCTGTGATCAATTGTGCTGTGAGTCCTTTTGAGATGGGCCTGGTGAGGGCTCAGCTGATAGGACTCCTGATAAGAGCCACAGCCAAAACAATGTGCTGGACGTTATATATCTGAAGACAATGTACCTTCACCCAAAACCTGAAAAAAACTAAGATGCTAACCAGGTATTGCTTGATCGTTGGGTTTCCAGCTTCTGCTGTTATACCAGCCCAGATGTGTGTGATCTGGGCATTGGCAGCGGGAAGATGTTCCTAGAGAGGCATAGAGAAATAATAATGATAAAAAATGTAATGCCTTTTGTAGTTTATGACTTCTTCACATAAGTTACACATTTGTTGTTGTAAGTGCTTTAGTTTAGATGTGCTTCTTCCTAGCCTACCCTATTTTCGTCCCACTAGGATCGGCCTAAACTAGGATGTCCATTTTTAACCATATTTTTAAATCTTTGCTTATACACTCACTCAAAGAACAACTAGAAAGCCTTGACCCATTGATTTTTAAGGCCGACTTTGCTGTGTGTGTTCTGCAGGGCTGGTGCGCGTGGATCGTGCCATAGCTCTGATCTATTGAACCTCAGCATTTGTATGGAAGCATATGCTTTTTCTCTGCCATTTTTTAATTTCCACAGGATCAAAGCTTTCTGCTCTGTTTCCATGAAAGGCATTTCAGACCTCTGTTTAGTGTCTGGTCTGAAAACATATTTCCCATTGGGAGAAACCCTGGCATCATGATGATTCTTGTGTAACATTACAGCTCTGTCCTCAATACAGTCCACCAGCCCTGATGCGAGACCACTTCTTTTGCAATAAGAGAAAGGTTAGGAATGATCAGTCAGCACTTGAAGGGCCAGGTCAGGTTCCCTTTTACTCCAGCCCATTTCCCTACTATTTGAAATAAGTCAAATAGTTTCTAAACTTAAAACCTAAGTCAGGGGACACTGCTGTAGGTTTATTCAAGTCAACAATAGATAAACAAGCAGTCACGATCCGCCATACACATGCTAGATGCAAGGAGTCCAAAGGCAATGTTCCCTATCCTCGTGAAGTCAGGAGAGACCAACACATGTACAGATCTAGTAACCTTTATAGTGAGCTATCTGTGTGCTAGATTTAGTATTCAGAGCTTTCCACAGTCTCTTTTAATTCTCAAAACAATATGAAGGCTTTTTACATGAAGTCACTTAGCTTTTTGGTGGCTGAGCTGTGACTTGAGTGCAAGTGTGTTTATCTGAAGCTGATGCTTTTTCTGTTTCACAGCCCTCCCTTTCACTGCAATATATACCATGTTTTCTGGATTTGTAGCAATGATTCTAGGATATACCATTGTTCAATAACATTGGTAAATAGCATACATTTACCCCTGAATTGCATTCTATTCACAGTTTGAGTCTAAGCCTTCCTTTTGTTTAATGAGTCTTCTTGCCCAGTAGTTCCAAACTTCTGAGAGAAGGACAACAGAAGGAAGAGAGGGAAGGGAGGAAGCTGCTCTTCTCTTGAGAATTCAACAGGAGCATTAACCTCTCCCTTTTTTCAGCACAACGTTCCCACATATTCAACCAATACAGGTTGGAGAGTAAGGAGCAGAGAGGCAGGAAATGCATATTTTTTAGCATCATTTTTTTTCTCCAGAAAAATATGTAACTCCCTGCTCCAGGAGCTGAGCAGACATGCTGAGACAGAAGTCCCCTGGTCCACAGTCCCCTTATCAAAGGCCAGGCAGGTGTCCTGCACCTGAATGCCTAAATGCCGCAATGCCAGACAATGGCAGGCTCTGAAATCCTGCCTGGAGGCCAGAGTGGGTCCCCTCTGACATGCTTTCTATCCGACTCAGGCCCGACAGGGTGTCAGTAGCAGGCACAGGCTTGACAAGTCTCTGCTGGGCTTCCATCTGGCAAGCTATCCAGGCACAGGGAACTGATACGGCACACTTTCGGGTGTCTGTGTCTGGAGGGGGTGCTAGGCCACGGCTTCCTCAGGTGTCGGGAGAAGCAGGCTTTCTTCCGGCCATGCCTTTCTGCTTACTCAGAGCCCAAGACAGTCAGAGTTTTTCTTACGTCAGGATTTGATCCCTGGAGCTCTGGTCAGTCATGCTTCCCTGTGGATAGCTGCAACACTTGTCTTCCACCGGATTGTTTGTCATGGATTATTTTGTGATCTGCAAAGGAGCGAGGGGCAATGTCCTAGAGCAGGACATTTCAAACTCATAAAGGACCTACGTATTCTATAAACAGTCCCAGCTCACCTACTCTCTGACCCAGCAGGGTTCTTAGGTGGCGAGCAACAGAAACTTCCCAAGCTAATTTAAGGATGTTATGAGGATTAAAGGGGGTGATTAGAAGGACACAGGGGAGCTTACAGGATTGAAGGGAAGGCGAGACAAACACAGGAAAGGACGGGGCTGGCCCCAGGTATAAAGCCGGCTCCTGCTTGCTTTACAGCTCCGGTTCTTGCTGCCATTGTCACAATTGGAAGGCAGTCGATTTCCCCATAATAACTGCCTTGTTATCGAGTGCTCGTTTTAGAGTTAGAACATGGATTATAAAGTAAAGTGTATCAATGTCAAATTTCTTGACTTTGATAACAGCACTGTGGCTATCTTAGGAAATACCTTTGTCCTAGGAATTGCTGAAGTATTAAGGGGTAAGCGGCCTGATGTACGCAACGTTCCTTAAAATGGCTTGAAAATAAAAAATAATTATTATATTCTTAGAGAGAAGGGGATTTCAATGTGACAACATTTAACATTTTATGAATCTTCTTGAAAGTTTTCTGTAAGTTTGGGGTTATTTTGAAATAAACAGCTAAAGAAAGGAATTGTAAAAATCCTGCTCTCCAGATCTTTTCCTCTCAGATCAGTATAATCCCAGTCTCTGCAGGTGCAACTCTGGCACCGGGAGACTTCATGGCACCCCAGGGCCCGCAGTGGGTGGCCGGGGGTGAGGGCCGGGCTCTAAGACTCCAAGGCCTGGCTGGCTTGGCAGCTGAAGAGGCGCCTCCAAACTAAACTCAACCGTTGCTTTAACTATATATGTGAAGTCTTCATTTGTTCATATTATGTTTATGGTTTTCATTATACAAGTAATATAGAGAATTTTTTTAAAAGGAAAAGAATAACTTATTACCATAACGTAGGCAATGAGAGTATTTTTGATTTTTTTCAGTCAAGTATCTTCAATGTATATTTTTACTTCCTACATAGTGTGATACGTTGAACATCCGACTCTAGTGCTGCTATTTTCATTTGAGATGGAAAATGTCTTCTGAGCAATCATTCTGGATGATACCGTAGGAGGTGGATGTGCTATTATTGACTAACTAGTCCCCTACTCTTGCACATTTAGGTTGCCTTGAATTTTTGTTTTTTATTGTTTGAATTACAAGAATGCTACAAGGGACAAATTTGTTCATAGCAGTGTTTCCTTATTTCAAGCCATTTACAGAAGTAAGATTATTGGGTCAGGATATATACATTCTTATATCCCTAAACACGTACTGCCAAATTACTATGCAAAAGAGCTTTAACATTTATGCTGCAACAACAAAAGGATGCTAGTTTTGCAGCATTTGACATTATAAATTGTAGTCATTCTGTAGTCATATCTAATTGTACTTTTATTTTGTATCTTCCTATTGATTAATGTTTTTATGTTCATATTTGCCATCCACATCTTCGATGACACACCTGTTGAAAGATTTTGCCCACTTTTTATGGGTTTTCTTTTATCGAGCTTTGAGAGTTCTTTACATATGCTGGATGGTCTTTTTTAGCTATACCTATAGTAAATATTTTCTTCCAGTCTGCAGCTTGCCTTTTCATTCATTTAAGTGTTTTTCAAAGAGCAAAAGTTATTAATTTCTATAAAGTCCAAGGCATCAATTTGTTCTTTTATGAATTATGCTTCTAGTGTCATGCCTTGGAACTCTTTTCCTATTGGCACGGAGATTTCTTCCTGTTGTCTTCTAAAGATGTGCTAGTTTTAGGCTTTACATTTAAACTTATGATCCATTTTATATTATTTTTTAAAATATGTTGCAAAATATGGAACAAGTTTATATTTTTACATGTGGAGGTCCAGTTGTTCAAGCGCCATTTGTTGAAAAGACTACCTTTTCTCCACTGAATTGCCTTCACACCTTTTTTAAAAAATCAGTTAACCGCTTTGTGTGAATTGGTTTCTGGACTGCCATCTGTTCCACTGATCTACGTGTTTAGCCTTTCACTAACACCACACTGTCTTGTTCACCAAGGCCTCCAAGTACCTCTTGAAATCAGGTAGTTAGGAATCCTCCAACTGCCATCTTCTTTTTCAAAGTTGTTTTGACTATTCTAGCTCCTTTGCACTTATATATAAATTTGGGAATCAGTCTGTCAATTTTTTTAAAAGCCTTCTTGGGTTTTAGCTGGGATTGCAATGACTCTGTAGGTCAGTTTGAAGAGAACTGACAAATTACCAATTGTGATGGTTAATTTTCTGTGTCAACTTGACTAGGTCGTGGTGCCCAGTCGTTTGGTCAAGTGTTGAGTCTGGATGTTGGGCGAAGACATTTTGAGATGTGATTAACATTTAAAACAGCTGACTTTGACTAAAACAAGTCACCCTTGTGACTTGTGATAATATGGATGGGCCTCTTCCAATCAGTTGAGAAAAGACGGAGGTTGCACATGGGGGCAGACATTCTACCTCAGATCGCCTTCTCACTGCCACAGGACCCGTCCAGGAATTTCCAGTCCGCCAGCTGTCCCTGTGGATTTCAGACTTTCCAGTTCCTGCAGCCTTCCTCTATAAGTACACATCCTACTGGTTCAGTTTCTCATGAGAATCCTGACTAACACACCATTATTGAGTCTTCCAATCCCTACTCACGGCTGAGGAGAGGGCGGGAAGTAGCATCTTTCCTACCGCGGCCTCTGGGTTATCATTAGTCACGTGTGGGGCGCGCTGGACTCCTGCCGGGCAGGGCAGGCTCCGCAGCGTATCTTCCAGGTGGGTGGCTGGGCTATGCATTTTTTTGTTGTTGCAAATTGAACGTGTGAAAATGTGTCAGGCCAGAACTGGTAGAAAGGAAAGCTTGATTTTAACTTTTATTCTATAACTAGCCAGTTATGATGCTTTGAGATTGCCCCTTAATCTTTTCTCATCACTTCGTGTATTTATTAAACAAGTGCTTATTAAGCACTCACTGAGTTCCAGGCACTCTGCTCAGTACTGAGAATATGGTAGTGTTGGAGCTTAGGATTCCTGGGAAGCAGACTCTGCAACGGAGATCAGTGTGCGAGGGTGATGACGGGGTGCTTTAAGGATCAACACCCATGAAAGGGAGATGATGAACGCAGGTTTAGGCAGAGGAGAGAGTGGGCTGCAACAGTCACAAAGAAGCCACAGCGCATCCCCGGTAACACTGGGGATGTGCCTTCGAAGGTATCCCAAGTTGGGGTGAAGAGGCTGGGCCTTTATGTCCTCACTTTTGTTCAATGGCTAGGTGCAGTCTGCCCTGGGAAGTGGACGTGACCTTGGGTAAGGCAACTCCCTGAAGCCCCCACAGTTCACGAGGAGGACTACTAGCTGAGGGCAGGGGGTGACAGTTATCCCAGAAATTGAGGCTGTCTCTGTCATGCCTAAAGGGAGATATGGCTAGTACCTCACAACACTACAATAAGTGGTGAGCAAACAGACAATTGCCCCTGTGCCATGAAGGGGAAATAAATGGACACTGATGTTACATACATACATTGAGAAACACTATGAAAGAAAAGTTCAGGGTTCCATGAGTGTAACAAGGGACTTGATGTAATCTAAGGGTTTCATGGAAGATGTCCTTGAGTAAGTGACATATGCGCTAGATATGGAGCATAAAAAGGAGGTAACCAGGTCGGAGGTGAGCCGGGGTGAAGAGTATATCTGGTAGAAGAAAGAGCACTGTGCAAAAAGCTGAGCCTGGAGGGAGCGGAGGGCTCAAAGAATTAAAAAAAGCGCAGGGCAGCTGGTGTGCTGAGAGTCAGAGGGAGAGTGACAGCAGTGAAGCCAGGGGAAGGTTATGTCCAACACTTTCTAGGCCATGGGCAGGACATTGTCTTTCTACCCCCACAAACAACGTGAAACCTTTGGGGTGTGAAGCAGATGAGTGACATAACCCAACTTGTATTTTTAAAACTCTTTCTGGCGGTGAAAGATGGATTGAAACGAGGCAAGAAAGGATGGGAAAGGCCAATTAGGATGCTAGGAGACGTGGTCATAGCTTAGGGCAGAGTGGGGAAAGTGAACATGGAGGGCAACAAATAGATCTGGAAGAAATAGACCTATTTCCAAGACAGATTTGGGCGGTGAAGAAGAGGGAGTGTCAAGAATGACCCTGGGCTTCTGGTCTGCACAGCTGGATAGCATCAGTGCTCTGCAGAGATGGGGCCCCTGCAGGGAGGCGAGCTTCAGAGCAGATGATACATTTGGATTGGAGTGCTCTCAAGTTTGAGGAAACACCCAGATGAAACGTTGGGAAGGTGGTTTGGGGAGAGCAGAGTCTAGAATTCACAGGAGGAGTCTGAGGGGCATAAAGGCATTCAGCATCCACTAGAAAATGGCTGCAAATTTAAATAATGGGCATAGGGAAGCACCTAGGGGAGATCGCGGAGTAAGAAGGGGGCTTAGTGCCAAACCTTGAGGAACTTTGGCTTATTTAAATTTGCATAGAGGAGGATAAGCCCTCAAAGGAGATTTAGAAAACAAGGGCAGTAGAAAAGTTCCTGGGAGAGGGTGGTCATGGGAGCCAAGTGAAACCATACAACAGGGAGAGAGCAGTGGACGTTTTGAATGATGCTGAGAAGTTAGGTGAGAGGAGAACAGAGAGAGAACCCTGGGCTGAGCGGCTAATGTCTGTCATTAGTGGATTCACTGTGGGGTCAGGAGACAGACTGAGTGGTGAGGAGGGAGAGGATGATGAGGAAATGAAAACAATGAGCACAGCCATGTTTCGGGAAGTCTGGCTGTGAGAGTAGTAAAGAGAGAGGAGGGTAAATGAAGAGGGAGTGGGGTGAAGCAGATTTTGTTTTGCTCTGCTTTTATGATATTTGAATGTGGGTGGGAGAGATACAGTCCAGTGGGAGAAGCTGAAGATGTGGGAGTGGGGAGTAATTGTACAGTGAGGTCCGTGAGGAGGGCGGAGGGCAGGGCATCCTGGGTACAGGAGGGATTAACCTCATCCACGTCACTGGCGGGATAGAGAGAGAACATCCAGGCAGATGGAAGGAAGTGCACAGTTTGGGGCAGTCAGCTGAGGTGTTCTTTATTAGCTCTTTTTATTTCCATGTGAAGTAGGAGGAGCACCATCTGTGGAGAAAAGTTGGAGGTTTGAGGAGAGTGGAACTGAAAGGGTTGGACTACATGCTTTGTGAAGTCCTCCGGCCCCAAGTGCCTGCAATTTCTAAGTTCAAGGTATTCTGATAAAGCATAGTGTTGGCGGATGCTGAGGACTGAGCTGGCCGTATAGGCTGGTCCTGGTAAAGCAAAGATCTCTTGGCCAAGATCTGTGCACTAGAGGGAAATGAACACCTCTAAGCCTACTTCTTAGATCGGTTGCTCGGTAACCAAGTTTAAATGAATTACTTCTTCTTCTTGGGCGGTGCTAGTATCATCACTGGACATGAGCAGCTAGTGGAGGATGACCCTCCAACTCTTATGCAAAGACTCCGCCAAGGTTCTTCTTTTGGTGGGACTGCATTCACAGGGAATATTACATACATAAGGTCCAGTTATACCAGCTTATTCTGATATATTAATAAATGTCCGTTCTGTATCCTTTGTGTATTAGCTACTCAGAGTAGAGAATAAAAAGGAGATATTACTCATCTTTGTGGAGCTTGCAATGTAGTGGAGAGTCATAATAATGGCTAATTAAATAACTATAAGTGAGTAAAGTGTCATGAGGGAGAAGTTTAGAGTTCTATAGCAGTTAATAGAAGGAGAGCTCACTTTACTTCAGAGGTTGAATGAAGACTCCCCAGGGAAGATGCATTTAATCCAAGACAGGAGAAATGAGCAGGTGTTTGACTAGTGGAAAGAGTTAGCCGGTAGGGAGGGGATGGGTGTCTAAGGGTCATGGACATTAAATTTTAGGGAAGCTGTGATGTCAGTCTTCCTTAGCTATAGAGGATCATACCCTGAAAGTCTGGTGTCAGTGGGGCAGTCTATGATAGATTGATCTTCACTAAGTTTGCTTCTTGGATTTGTATTGATCATTGGTGATGGAGGGTTTGCTCTTCATGCCCATCGGTAATAGCTGCCCATTAGAGTCACCAGGGGCTGGAGAAGTTTACTAACTACCTGGTGTTTTAAAGAACTGAGACCAACTAGGTTACAATTGTTGGGCAGGGTACCTGCTCATTATTATTTTTAGAAGCCCCTCTCCAACTCCCCAGGCAATTCTAGTGTGCACTTGGCATTAGGTCCCCTGCTATGGGGCTCTGGGAGCTGTGGGTGCTCTGGGTTTAGTCTCAGGATAACCAATCCGAGGTCTCAGAGTGAGGGCGCCAAATTAGGGCACAAGCATTTGCTTTCCTCAACTCCAGGCTCTTGAGAAAAGTACTACCAGACATTCCTGCTTCCAGCAGGTCTGAGGGATTTCATTTTTTGCCTATGAGTTTGAACAAGTTCTTGCACTTGCCTTTTGAGAAATTTTTGCAAATATCAGTAATTTGGGCCTTAAATCTGTGCCTAGTTTTTTTACCAAAACTCCAACCTGCTATCCACCTTTGCCCTCCCTATGGAGGCCTTTGGGGGCCTTCGTTGTTCAATAATTGATGGGGCTGCAGCTGGTCCATCCTCAGCCTCTCCCTTCAGCTTCTCCCTTACAGATCCTTTCTCCAAGGCTCCCAAACTTGGAATAGCGCGTTAACCACAGTGATCTACAATCTTTCACGCATCCTGCTCTCTTAGGCCTTTCAAAGTTTTCCCTGTTCTTTCCACTCTATCATTTCCTTTGTGTCAGTTATCAGGAAGTGAGTGCCCCAGATACTATGCTAAAGTATCAAAGTAAAAGTATCCACAGTCTTGCTCAAAAAAAGCAATTCCAGCCTGAGTCAAATGTTCACCTCCATGTACCAAAGTGTGAGTTCCTGTCTTCTGTGAATTTGAGGCAGCATTTGTCCACCTTATTTCTTCGCTGTTCACTGAACGGGGGACCTGGGGACTCCAGTGCACATCAGATTCCTAGTAGGCTGCTTGAGTAGCTTGGAGCACCTGAGATGGGTAAGCGGCGAGGCCTTCACTGTCCGCTTCCCATAATGTGAAGGTGGTAATGGGTCAGCTAATTTTAGATGCTCACATTGGCTGTTCTTAACATGTTCCACCCTAGCTTGACCTAAGCTTTTCTAGACTTTTAGTACTGCAAATAGAGTCTTTCAGTTGTTTAGATTATTTGACTTTGAAGAAAGAGAGTTTCTGGGAAGTGTGGATCACACATTTCATGTTGGTCTCGGGTTGTCTTGCATCAAGGAGGGTGCGTCTCCACACAGCACACTTGGTATTTAGGTCAGTGGAAAAACATACACAGGGTCATTAATTAATTAAATATGATATTAAAGTCAGGGATGGGCCCAACCCTCCGAGTGTTTAGAAAGACTTCAAGGTGGGGATAAGCCAAGTTCTGACATGTCCAGGGCCAAGCCAGGCTGCGTGAAGCACGAGTGAGTGCAGGTGTGTTCTTTCAGACCACTGAGGTCTACTTAGCACCTTTGCGCCCAAAGCACCTCAATGCAAAACACCTCAAGCAGGGTCCCTGTCCTCAAACAACCCGTCTTCATGAGCCACTGGAGGGATGTGGCTCTTAGTTGCTCACTCAGGCCTGTTTTATTGCTGGGAGAGGCGGGGGTGGAGGTCAAAGCCAAGCTGGTGGGCAGCCTTGAAACTGGACTGGTAGCCATGGCCCAGTGAACCCCAGGGAGAAGGCAGATGGGGTGTGGGGATTGCTCAGACTCTGGGTACAGGCCCCATGTGATGCCAAGAGTCATGCTTCTCTGTAGAGAGAAGAGGGGTCAGACAGTGAGTCGATTTTTAATTCTTCTCAAAGATGAATGCAGTTATTGAGGGAGTAACTTATATTTAGCACTTTCTTTTGCATCATGGCTATATTCTGGTGATTTTTTTTCATTATGTTTAAACTCAATAGAGTTGCTTTTCTTTTCTTAACAGATATTATATGATTTTATTTATACAAAGTGTCCAAGATAGGCCAATCTATAGCAACAGAAAGTAGATTAGTCGTTACCTAGGGCTTATGACTGCTAGTAGGGTCAAATTTCTTTATAGGGGAATAAAAACATTCTCTAAATAGATCAGGGTTTGTAAACCCTGTGAATTTACTAAAAACACTTTGAACAGGTAAATTATATGAATTATGTATATCTCTATAAAACTTTTGGTTTTATTATTATTTTTTAATCATTTACACAATGGAATACTACACAGCAGAAAGAGCTACTACCTTTCATGGCAGCATGGATGGAACTGGAGAGCATTATGCTAAGTGAAAGAGGCCAGGCGGTGAAAGACAGATACCACATGATCTCACCTGTAAGTGGAACCTAATCAACAAAATAAACAAGCAAGCATAATATAACCAGAGTTGCTTTTCATGGACAGTTTCCCAACTTTGATGAAATGATCCCTGTCACTTCAGTAGCACTTCAACAGAGACCTCAACTCCAGGCCTAAATATGGCTTTTGAGGCTGGTTTCTGACACTGGACTTACGAAAAAACAAACAAACAAACAAACCCTGAGAAAGCCATTTCTGAGTAACTAACCATCTCTAGTTTAGATAAATCATTCTGCTTTCTCAGGACATGATTCTGAAAATGATTATTTCCCCTGAATGTTTTTCTTCTCAAGTCAGAACAAGCGATCGGTGTTCCCATCCGGCTGGCTCTTCTCGCTCGCCTCCTCCGCCTCCTCCGCCTCCGCCCTGCCCTACCCTGTGCGGACGTCCCGGTGGTGCTGCCAGTCCCGCAGAGAAAGTGACGGAAAGGGAGAGGAGAACTCTAAATTGCTGTCTGTTCCCCGTGTCTTTGTTACTTCAAGGATCTAAGGAGGGAAATTCTGATGAGTTTTATCTTTGACATGACCAATGAGGCTTTCTCGGAGACAAATGGTCTGAGATTTCTGGGTTTCTTCTCTTCTCTTCTATAAAATAAAGGAGGTGCACTAGATGTTTTCTAACGTCCTATTGACATCCGATTTTGTGACCTGGGAAGTGGCTATTTAGTAAAAGTGCCACAGAAGTGTAGAGCCATCTTACATGTCATCCTGGTGACAAGTGTGTGTGTGGAACAAAGAGTTCCGGATCAGGAATCGAAGTCATTGTGCAAACTACCTGTGGGACCTCCCTTAACCATTCCAAAGCTTTAGTTAGCAGTGAGAGCTGTAAATGGGGTCATGTTGGCCAGCTGAAGCAGTGTATATCAAATGCTTTCGATACACAAGAATCAGGGGTTGCTACTAGGAGAAGAGCAAATGCTCCCTCAGAAATCATTTCTGAGCCTCTGGATTTTAGGTCTCTGGTGAGCTTCAAATATACTTAGATAAATTTCCTCCTCCCCCATCCAGTTCCAGCAACTGCAATGGAATTAAAATAACAAGACAATAGTAATTTGCTAATGGGAAAAGCCGTGGATCTAAAATTAGCTAAAGAGCATAACCGCTGAAAATGAAGGCTTGATTTGAAAGACATTTTGAAGGTCTGCACTGATTCTACAACACCAAATTTAGGTTAGAAATTTTTATATTTAAAAAATATAAGCACTCATTTTCCACTAGATTTCTGGGGAATACTCCAGGCTAAAGTCATGATGCTTCACAGCTGGGTTTTAGTCTGGTCCCAGGTTGCTGTGCAAGTTTAGAAAAATGACTAAATCTCTAAGGTCAGGGTCTCCCAATTACAATGTTTTCAATATTTCAAAGTTTTCAGTATTTCACTCCTAACAGGTTAAGTTGAAGGTAATATATTAAAACCATTTGTGAAAGCTCTTTAGGTGTGTCAGATAAAAGTTGCCGAATGTAGCCAAGGCACCACATCTGCTTTTTTATACCTGGTATGCCCTAGATGTTGTTTGTAAACAAAATCTCGTAAGTGGAACGAGATATAAAATGCCTTTCTAAAAAGTGAAGGATCCTTTTAAATGCCCCAAACTGGGTTACCCTATAAGTCTTTGTTTTCAGAATCAGATTTTCTAAAAGCACAGCCTGTACACAGTGCTGTTCTCAATGAACACACAGAGGCGTCTCGAAAGATTAGTGAGAAGAGTTGTCTTCATGTCAGTATGTAAGTGACACTTGAGAGCACCAACCCCAACTGATCCAGATTAGGTCACTGATCCAGAACCTAATGGAAAACTTTTAACTTTGGGGAATGCTTATATTTTCCTGTAAATTTCAAAATATAAGGTGTTAAAGAATAACCAGGAATCATAAACAAACTAGAGTTTTTCAAGGTCACTTTCAATGTCTATCATTTTACTATGAAAATAGAGTCAATTCATTATATAGAAGAAAATGACATTTATACTATTCAAATATTTGTTTCCTGTAGCAAAGAAGCCGTCAAGGGAAAATGCTTTCTACTGTATTATCATTAACATAATTCACTCCAAGAATATAACAAGATTTAAAAATAAATAGTAGGGTGATAACACATACACACAATCTTTTTGTATTTCATGATTTAACAAAAAAAAATGTTCAGGGGAAACCACATACTTCCAGAGGCGTATTTAACGGCGGGCGCACCAGGCATGCGCCCTGGGCCCCGACTTCTGAAGGCATGTATCTTTATTTTCCCTGTCTCTCTCTCTTTTATTGAAGGGGCCCAATATTTTCTTCTGCACCAGGGGCCTCAACTGACCTTAATCTGCCTCTGCGTACTTGATTGAAAAGTCTGGTAATCGTTCTTTCTTGGATTTCTGCAGCACGTACTGCCTATATGAATCATTTGGCATGAGTGAATTGTCCCGAATCTTTTCGTGCATTCATTGCGTGTCCTCCAACTTGAAAGTGACCTCCTGGAAGGAAGCTCCCTGTGGCGCTAAACCCAATGCCGTGTACATAACTGGGTGCCTGAATCATTGATTGACATGTGCCTTTGCAGGAAAGAGCCAGGAGAGATACACTTAAAACTTTTATTCATTGATTTACAAAATGTACAATATTTACAAAATTTAGGCATTAATCCCACATTGACAGGAATGCTGTGGGGAGTCTAAAAATAAATAAGTGGCACGTACGTTCATATATACATCACGGCTCTTTGCACTTCAAGCCGTCACCGATGGTGAGATTTAACGGAAGGCTGAATGTGGTAGAACAGTCAGATGGATGACCAGTCCTGGGCCTTCCACATAAACAACTCTTCCGTGGCTCCTTGAGGCTGGGGATGGGAAGCAAACCACTTTCAAGGGAGTAAAACACCAGCCATTCTGACAGGGATGCAGGGTGTACACAACCACATCTGTTCGGAGTTCACAGGGACCCTCAGGGTGGCAGATGATACCACTGGGGACCTGGTCCCTGCACACCAGCCAGGGAGGCTTCAGAGTGCCAGTTTTCTCATGAAGAACCAACATTTGGACGTTGTCTCTTATTGACATCTCATGCAGTACTTGGAAGGTGTCAGTGGAGAGTGACCATGCACAAAAATGTATTTGTAGATATGTACATCAAAGTTTCATTGTCTTCTTGCATCTTTACATTTAAGATCAGCCTGTCTCCTCTTTTAGTGAGGGGAATGAATGAGAAGATGATACCTTCACCACTCCCCAAAGGAAAAAAAAACATCTGGGGGACACATGCAAATGGCACCCTGCAGAGGCAGGACTAGACAAACCCCACATAATAAGACAGCCAAATTCCCGTGAAGTCAGGCCTGGAAGTTCTCCTGGGGGTGGTACTTCCACCTTCCCTTCCTCATCAATCCCACCTCATCCCATATAACCTAAATCAGAAGGAAAAGGCTTCAGGTCATTGAACTTCTTAGAGCCTTGGTACCTTCATCTATCAAGTGTAAGTTCTAGGAATTTCCCTTACATGGTTCTTGTAGGAATTATATGACCTAACTTACGTAAAGTGCTTAGCATAGTGCCTGGCACATAAGAGGTGCTTAACAAACATCTTGCTTTCTCTCCCTCTAATTCCCTACCCCAATTATAAGCGACCTATTGATAAGACTGCCAAACTCTGATTTAAGGCCATTTGATGCAATTTAGGTTATTGTGTATCAGAGTTACCACTGTCAGTTCATATTTGGTCCCTGAGGAGGTCTCATTTCATGAGCCAGAGACGTTTTCCTGTGCAGAGCACCTGACAACACTGTCCTCTTTATTCGCAATGGCTCCACCAAATTTCATGCAAATACGCCCCATAACCCTGCAGAGGAACTCATACCAGTGCTGGTCACCACCCAAACACTTCTGGGACCACACCACTGAGGAAGCCACGAGCAAAACCTTGAAGCCAACCCATTATTCTTGCTCACAACATAAATAACTTTTTTCAACACTGGTGCAAGTATTATAGATAATGTTCAACACGCATATATTACAAGCTCTACCACTGTTGAAAAATAAGTATTCTGATTTGATTGTTTGTTTGGAATAAAGAATCTCTTACAATATATTTTAGTTTCTAGTTATGCCATACAAAAATAAATATTGTATAAATGATTTACAAGGAAGGAGAAAAATGTGACGTGGGGTGCCAAAAGTATAGGAAGGATGGTGAAATTTTTACTGCCTATTTCAAAAGCAATCAGCTAAGAAAAGAATCAAAACTTCCCACTGGATCTCCTTACTAGTTTCACCACTTCCCCACCTACTTCTCATCCTAGGATATTATGTCTCCTTTCCCTACTAATCTCCAGGCAATTTCATGTAGAACCTTCCCCCTAAAGTCACTGGGGGCTTGAAAGAGGAAGAACAGGGAGGGCTCTTGGGCAGCACGAATTGCTGACGGAGGAAGATCTGCTGAACCACTCTCTGGACCCTCACAGTGAACTCGGCTCAACCTCCGCATAGTCTCCTCCCTTTCCTTTTGAAATCCTCTTTCTGTCTAAATCAGCTGTGTCTGAATAGAACCCCATGACTGCTGTGGGGCTCCCTGAACATCCATTGGTCCAGGCAGAATCAGGCTCACACCACCAGGTGCCAAATCAAGCCCCATCTCATGAATTATCAGAAGAGACAAATAGCCAGTTACGGATGCTAGTCCATCGAATGAGGGAAAAATCCTCCTCCAACCCCCTCCCCCACACAACGGACTTTGATGATTGCCTTTTTATCTCCCCCACAGAACAGAGGGAATGGATCCCTGGCACTGGGAGAGGAATGTTAGAAAAATTAAATTGGACAAACTGCTCGCTACTTTTCTAGGGACTTAGTAGGAATCTCCAAGGAAACGGCCCATTCATTTTGCAATTAAAGTTTTAAAATTCTAAAGCTGTCAGTGAATTCATGATTATATTTAAACCAGTGGTCCTTTAACTTCCTCCCAAAAAACACACAGCTATTCATGTTGCCTAACATCTCAGAGGATCCCCAGACCTCCTCTGGCTCATGCATGCATTCCAAATGAAGAGCCCAGATCTCAATAAATGCAGAAATATTTGTTGGAGTGAAAACAAAGGCTTATGGTATAGAACTTGGTCTATTTGGGGGGCAGGCTAGCTTCGATGAGGTCTTGGAGAAATGGCTACAGTGAAGCAATGTTTGTTCCCTATGGGAAGTGGAAATGCTTAGCCGGGAAGACATCCTTGAGTGTTGCAGTAACTGTTGTCAGGCCAATGACTCATGCATGACTGTGGACTGTCAAAGCCCCATAAATCACTATTACACATCTTGCCTTTCAGCTGCTATAATGTGAGTCCCAACCATACCCACAAGCAGGACACTATCACTGATACGCAGTGTGGGTGCCCATTTGTCTGATTTATGGGTGACGTTGTGGCAAATGTTGCATCAGTTTCATTTCGAGGGAGTGGCAAGTTACAGATGTTTCCCTCACAACAGGAAGTGCAGACCTGAAAAAAGGAGAAAAGGACAGGTGATGAGAAGTCGGCAGCTCTTGGAAGGAGGCGGGCGTTTTTGAAGGAACTGTCTCCCTCACGGCAAGGCTCAAATGAAAATTACCTACTAAGGAGACACCAAGGCTGCATTTAAGGGTGCGGGGTGAAATTTTATCTGGAAGCAATGTAGTCACAGTGAAAGCCCCCAACCAAGCTCCAAGGGAGACGGATTCTGCTCTTGACATCCAGCCATGGGGTTATTACAGTTTTACACATTTCCTGGGTCTTGGCTGTTGCTTCGCTGAGTGAGGATTATAAAGCGTATTTACCCTACCTTTCTCAAAGAGGCTCTTTCTCACTACTTGAGGAAACTGTTAAGAGGGCAACTTACACTTGCCAACTTTTCACAGTGAAAGGGAAGTGGTAACAACCCAGATAACTTAAATATTTACTTTCATTAGAACTATCTGCATAATTGTCCCCATTCTCCAGGGTGAGTTAAGGGCTTAAGGGTTTTCCTTTATACAATTATTCCTGCTTCATACAGTTTTACTCGTGGATCATAAAACAGAAATAAACACCCAAAGAATTATCGGCAGAAGTTATTTCAGGCCATGGCTACACCAAGTACAGACCAGCAGTGTGAGCATCAACTGGGAGCTAATTAGAAATGCAGCATCTCAAACTTGCCCTGAACTTTGCAATGAGAATCTGCATTTCAACAAGATCCCCACGTGATCCACATACACAGTAGTTTGAAGGCTGTGATCATAGCTATCCTCTGGTCATTATCCTGCAGGGATTTCAGTCTGGTCACAGCTCATGTGGGCTAGGAAGACACTATGAAGTTGAGGAGAGAAACTGGGGGTCAGAAGTGAGTTTGAATTCTATCCCTATCACTTACTAGTTGTGTCACCTGAGCACGTAATGTCACTTCTCGATCTAGAACTTCCTCCTTGGTGAAGAAGCCACTTCACTGCCTGAGAGCCAAGCCCAGCTTGCTAGGGGGTCAGGCAAAACCCTTGGGTTTACCTTCGTGTTTCAAACCAGGAGCAAGTAGAAAGATTATAACTTGAAAATTGAATTCTTAGTGTATTTGACAAGTCTCTTGAAAATTGGGTATCCATCTTCTTGAGGGAAAGAAGCCCCCAATAACAGTACCACTGCAGGCTAACCGAGCCCCCAGGAAGGCTGCCCAGTGGGGAGAAGTGGGCAGACCCCAAATCAAGACCAAGGCCTGCTATTCCAGCTCATATGTGCGGCTGGCTCTGAGGGCCAGCCAGGGAGTCGGGGCATTCCCCATTCCAACCGTGGGTCAGGCAGCCTTCTCTGATTCCTTACGTTCTCTTTCAAGGCTGCCTTCAAAGTTGGTGTTAAAGTGAGTACTTCGGCTCAGGTACCAGATGGAGTTTCAGGGGAGCAAAACCCACAGGGAGATGGTTCTCTCATCACCTACTGAAATGACTCGGGAGCCAGTGGATACCTCCCCCAAATCAGCATCCCACAAAAGGCACGGGCCCCACTTGACAGAAAGTTATCAAAGCTAAACTGCCTGGGCCACCCTCAGCCGAATGAGCTGTTGGGACACCTGCGATGCTTTGCCATGAGGGCATAATTGGTCCTTTGATGCTCTTTGTTCTGGAAGTTTTATTACTTTCTTCTGAGTGAAGAAAGGGCTTACAATAATTTTCAATACCCTCTTGGTGTTGTGTTTACATATTTTTTCCTACACCCTGGTATAAATCTTTATTCTTTTAGAGCAATCGGGAGAGGAAGCCTCTTCTCATAACGCGGTAAGGACGGCCAAAGCCAGCCTACACGGGGAGTGAAAACTGGCTCATGGGCACTGGCAGGCGTCTGTGGCGGAGGAGGGCTCACTAGGCTGTACCGGTCACTCGCTTTGTTGCCCAGACCTTGTGGCCTTCATGCTCGGAGTCTCTGCAGCCAGTAGACAAGCACTCTTCCAGCGGCACGCAGCGTTTGGTGACAGAGATGCTGTTTCCTGTGACTTCCATCGTGTGCTGAGTGTAGCAGTATCTGGTCTCTTTCAACAACAAAAATAAATGTTTTAATTGACATAGAAAACGTTAGCCCAACCTGTCTGAAAGGGAAACCATAGGAAAGTCAATACTGTAAGTGCTAAAGAGCTCTAACAGCACATGGGATGTACACTGCATTGGGTTTATGTCCAATCCCAAAGATGTCCTTGGAGATCCACTGAGCTCTTGTAGGAGGAGGACCTTCCAAGGCTATTGGTCTCTGTCCATCGTCATCCCCATACACCAAGACCTGGTAGCATCACTCTATGTCTTTCAACAAATTTTACCACTGGAACAGATTTTTATTTTGAGGGAAGAAGTTTGGAGGGATGATTTAGGCGGTGAGAGTCATAGCAATTTTCAGGGAGATGAAGGGGTGAAAAAGTTAAAAAAACCCAAGGTCAAAAGACAAAAAGCTAGGCAGGTAAAAAGATCTTCAAGGAGATAAAAGGCTATATAGCAGAGGCTGGTGTGTGTGTGCATGTGTGTGTGCGTGTGTGTGCGCGTGTAACAGCTCTTCCAAAGTAAGGGCAGGAAGATTAAAAATAGATTCACTGTATCTGAAGCAAATGACTTTATCCAAAAGAAGGACCTTCCTGCCTAGGAGCGCAGCTGGGTGTTAGAATTCATTACAGAAGACAGCTAACTTAACAGAGAATGAACCAAATTCGAGCACCACTGTCTCTCTCTAGCACAGTTTCGGTGCCTTTCCAGGAGGGCAGCTGAAGAAAGACCATCATGCGAGTTTCTAGAGGTCCGTCTAAGTCTCAGAAGTCTAAAAGCTTCAGATTTCTTCCAAAATTCCATGGAGAGGGTTTTTTTATTTGTAATTTAAAGTCTAAAGAAAAATGGTTTTGTCAATGTAATTTTTTAAGTCCCCCAGGCGGTATTCAACTTTCTGAGCCTGGGGTTTACTTGAATGTTCCTGTTCCACTTTCAGACTGAAAAAGAAAATGAGTAATTCCTAAGAAATGTCACTGAGCTGTTTTTCATCCATATCTTGGCCCTAACTTTGCATACTTTATACATTTTGGATATTTAGTGGCTAATATGGAATTATGACCTTCTATAATATTATTTATTAGGCCATAAAAATCCACCCCCACCAGATTCTGTCATAATTTTGGCAGCTTTTAGCCAAAGTATTAATGTCCAGAGAAGAAAGCTGAATAATTTTAGGCTCCGAGCATGACTCATCCGGACCGCACTGACACGTCCTGGGAGTCATGAAAATTCAAGGCCTGTAATGATCTTCCTGGGCACTGCACCTGCCAGAAGCCTGAGTGGGTTCCGGCTGAGTCTCGCTAAGGGGCAGCGACTTTCCCAATGGGTGCACTCTTGGTGGGTGTACGTGGGCTGAGTCGGTGTCAGGGCCCTCCCTCAAATGCTGCCCCCACAGGGCATCCAGATCAGAACCCTGTCAGCTGGAATCAGGTCACCAGGCAGACCCTACCTTGCTCAGGGTCCTAGAAAGTGGGGTCACTAAGGTCACCTATGAGCGCGTATAAAAAGGAAAAAACTTGAAAGCCCATAACATTTCAAAATTGGAGTGATTGTTTCTCTGAGGAAGAGGAGACAGCAGCTCTCCCCTGACTTTTGTTTTGTTTTTTTAAGCCTTTGACAGGTTTGAATGTATGGAGACCTGTGACCTGGGCAATTTACCACATCTTCGCAAGAGGACTGGTTTACTTCTCTTGTATCAGACTTGGTCATTTATGGCCCTGATAGATAAACCTTTCCCACTCGCACCCCAACTGCAGATATTCAAGAAAGCAATAAAAACGGGAATGTTCTTATCTCCCTCTCCTCTTCATGCAGACAACCAGGAGCAGCTGCCAGAGGTTTTATTGCTCCCAATGTAAATCTGAGCAGATAAGCACACACATTTATGGAATGAGTAAATCATGACATGGTTTCAGTTTTGGAAATCACATTTGTCCCCCAAGTAGTGAATTATCTTGTTTTAACTAAGCTTTAGAATAATAATTGGTGAACTAAAATAACTATCTTACATTCATACTTTTTAACTTATTAACTGGAAACTTATAACAAACTCTTTTATTTATTAATTGGAAGCATATTCCACTGAATGAAGGTAGAGACAACTGACGAACCTTTTTTCTTTCTTTCAGGAAAATATGCAAAAGCCCAGATCCTAATAATCTTGCCATTCTGTGGGGAGAAGGATGACCAGTGATGACACTGGATAAGGATTTTTCCTCACACTTCACCAAGTCCAACCCATAAGCTATACTGAAAACACCATCAATCCCTTAAAAGTATCCATATTTCACTTCTTATCTCACAAAACTCCTAGGTGAGTTATAAAATGTTAATGTAGAAAAAGGTTCTACAGTTAAATAAGTTTGGGAAATGCTCAAATAAAGTTGAACAGGTTTCTTCAGTGCACAGCTTATGAGAGCCTTGAATTTGGACTGTGACCCCCAAGGGGGACAGGGGAGGCAGGCAGAATTTCCCAAGCAGAACTAGGCGGACCACATGTGGCTTATCACTGGACTGGAGAATTGATAAAACCTGAGTTTCAGCCACAGAGCACTGCTCTCCATGCATTTTGAATAATCCTTGGGTTAGTAATGAGGTTATATGAGAATCAAGCCTGCTGATAACTTCACACTAAAAGGATTTCAAAGGCTTTTATCTAAAAGATAAAAGATGGATTTGAATTTCTACCAAGTTAGTTTAGGCCTCTAAAAATCTCATATTCTGCACTGCATGGTATTCCCAGAGGTTGTGAAACAAGTCTTTTACTGTGAGATTCACAGCATTTCAAGGAAAATCAGAACTGAGTAAGGAAGCTTAATCAACTATTGGAAGACACAAAATATAATTTTCATGAAATTCACACATATATACACACAAATTCCCTAATCTAGCTCTGAAACTTAAAAAGAGGTTCAAAGCTAAAATGTAAATTTCCATTTACTCATCAACATTCCGTTTCCAGTAACAGAAACTGTGGCAAAACTAAATACACATAAAATGATTTGAATTAAAAGGAGTCATTAAAAGTGACCAGCTCTCGGGTAAAACGCTTTCTCACCACTCAGTTATTCTCTGCGGTTCCTCTAGTTTTGGTTTCTTTACAAACACCTAATTAGAAAAGTGATGCTATAGAACAGTACACCAGGTATAAAAATTTAATGGGAGGAAAATCACTTCAATCCGTATTACCAATTACATTGAAAAATAAAGGCTAGTGGCGTCGGTGGCACCCCTCCGACTCCTTAGGGCGCACGCAGCCCTTTGCATCATGCCCTGCTCCTTCCAAGTCCCTCTCTGCAAGGACTGTTCACCTGACTGCTCAGTTGGATGCTTTTCTCCCCATCTGATCCTGTAGAATTTCTCTGCAGTTCCAGGTTCGGCTACGTATAATCTCTTCCGCGGATTCTCTGCCCTGGATGTGAGGTCTTCGTCTTTTAGGTTTTCTCCTGCACCTCTGGTCTCCTCACTTCAAACTTCCCCTAACCTGAGTGTCACTATTCTCCCAAGTTCAGTTCTTCAACCTCCTCTCACTCAGGTAACCTCATCCAACCTCTAATGGCATATCTTCAGTCTGATTTCTCTCTCCGGGGCTAGAGAACCAAATTTCTAACTATTTCCTGGAAATGACCAGGAGTGCTTCGCACCTTGCACCTCACATGTCTCGAACCAATCATAGCACCTCTCCCCCCGGACCGGGATCTGTTTATCTTCCTCTGTTTCTACTTCAGGAAAGACCATCCTGAGATGTGGCACCTCTACCTTGGACTAGAAACTCCAGAATCAACTCAGGCTTCCCTTGCCAAGCTGGGCGTCTCTAAGTCTTCTGATATGTCTCCATTATCCTTCCAATCTTTTCTCTTCCCTTTCCCATTTCCCCAGTACAGGACTTCATTCATTTCCTGTCTTCCCTGCCTCTGATCTCTCTCCTTTCTAACGCAGGTGCCAGACAACCAGCCACAAGTCAGATTACTGAAACCAAGGTCAGAGCATGCCACTCACTGCCTACGAAAGCATGAGTAACACTTAAAATCATGAATGACCCCTAAATGTCAAGGAGTGCTGACTGCTTGCTTCCTGCTGGGTTTGTTTGGCCTACCTCTGTTGCACTGTCTCTGTCAAGAGTATAGGAGCAACTGCTTCCCTGCTAGAAGCATCAGTCACACTTATTAAATCAGAGTTTGGCATCTGAAACTCAGCACTTATTATTACACAAGGGATAATTGTAGACTCACATGTATTTGGAAGAAAAAATACAGAGTGATCCCATGCATCCTTTATTCCATTTCCCCTGAATGATATTTCAAAACTCCCAATCAGAATATTGACATTGATGCAGTCAAGATACAGAATATTCTATCTCCACAAGAATCCCTCATCTTGATGTTTTATATTCACATCCTCTCTCCCCTTCTGTCTTCACTCCCTCCTTAACCTTGGCAACAACTAATCTGTCTTCTATTTCTCTAACTTCAGCATTTCAAGGATCTTATTTAAATGGAATCATACAGTATATAAACTTTTGGGACTGAGCATTTTCATTCAGCCTAATTCACTTGGAAAGTTAATGAACAATTCATTAATTTTTACTGCTAAGCAGTATTCCATGCTATGGATGTGCCACAGTTGGTTTAACCATTCACCCACAGAAAAGATATCTAGGTTGGGGGACACTATTAAGAAAGCTGCTATCAAAATTTGTGTAGAAGTTTTTGTGTGAACTTAAGCTTTCAATTCTCTGAGGTGAATGCTTACAAGTAGAATTCCTGGGCTGTGTGGCAGCTGCATGTTCTCAGGAGTGGCTGCTCCATCTACACTCCCACCAGGAATGTATCAGTGATCTAGTTTCTTCCTGTTCTTACCAGCACTTGGTGGCGGTGTCTTTTTTATTTTTTTAATTTTAGCCGCTCTGATAGGTATATAGTGTTATCTCATGTTTTTAATCAGCAACTTTCTAAGGGCTAATGATACTGAATATCTTCTCACATGCTTATTTGCCATCTGTTTATTTTCTTCGGTGAAATATCTTTTCATGTTTTTTGCCCTTTTCTTATTTTTCTGGTGAGCTTTGACAAGTCTTTATATATTTTAGATACCAGTCCTTTGTCAGATATGTCACTTGTAAATTTTTTCTCTCAGTTTGTAGTTTGACTTTTCCTTCTCTTAACAGGGTCTTATGCAGCACAAAAGTTTTAAACTTTGATGGAGTCCAATTTATCAATTTTTCCTTTTATAGATTGTGTTTTTTATATTAAGTCCAAGAACTCTTTGCCTCGCCCTAAATTCCAAAGATTTTCTCTTGAGTTTTTTCCAAATGTCATGTAGTTTTATACGTAACATTTATGTCTATGATTCACTCTGAGTTAACTTTGGTAAAAAGTGTTAGACTTAGGTTGAAGTACTTTTTTTCTTTTTGCCTTTGGATGTCCAATTGTTCCAACACCATTTGTTGAAAATGCTCTTTCCTCCATTGGGTTGCACTGGTGTCCTTAACAAAAATAAGTTGGGCGTATCTTTGAGGATTTCTTTCTGAGTTCTCTGTTCTGTGCCATTAATTTATGTTTCCACCCCCCTGCCAATACTGCCATCTGAATTACTGTAGCCATGTGATAAATCTTGAAAAGGCAGTAGATTAACTCGTCCCACTTCGATCCTCTTTTTAAAAATTGTTTTAGCTATTCTACTTCCTTACCTTTCCATATAAATTATATAAAAATCTTGCCTGTATCTGCAAACAATCTTGCTAAGATTTTGACAGGAATGGTGTTAAACCTACATATCAGTTTGGAGAGAACTGACATGCTTGCTATGTTAAGTCTTTTAATTCATGAACATGCTCTCTCCATTTATTAGTTTTTCTTTGATTTCTTTTATTAGCATTTATAGTTTTCAGCGTACATGTCCTGTACATATTTTGTTAGATTTACTTCTAAGTATTTATTTTTTGAACAATTATATATGGTGTTATATTTAATTTCAGTGACCATATTCAGTAATTGATAATACAAATAAATACAACTGATTTTCGTGAGTTTATCTTAATATCTTCTGACCTTGATGAACTTACTTATTAGGTCTAGAAGTTTTGCTAAGAGTTGTTGGGATTTCTACCTGTCGTTTGTGATAAGAAACAGTTTTACTTCTTCCTTTCTAATCTCTATGACTTTTGTGTCCTTTTCTTGACTATTGCATTGGGTAGAACTTTCAGCAATACATTGGATTAGAGTGGATAAACCAGACTTCACAGTGATCAGTAGTTAAAATGAAAGTGATAAGACAAAAGCATCAAATGGATGCTTCCTATCTGAGGCAATTGTGTTAACAAAAATATACCTGGTCAAAGCCACTGTGGAGTAGGCTAGGTGCTCTCAGAATTCAAGGGGGAAAAAAATCTTGTTAAGGCTGAGAGGAGAACATTTGGTTAGACATTGCTTGAAAAATTCAAATTAAAAAATAAATCTGAAAATTACAGTGCCAGCTGAGATGAACTAGCTTGTACCATCTTAAACAACAAAAACAATAAAACAGTAGAATAAAATTAAAATTGCCAGATAAAATGAAAACACCCAAAATCTGTGAGAAAGCATACAACCACTGAGGCAGATAGGATTTGAACAGTAAGGCGCCACGGAATGCACTGCGTTAAGCCTGCCATTCCATGCCCGTTCTCCCCCTGAGGCACCTGCACAGGAAGAGAGGCTGGGGAGCCGAGCAGGGGGCCCCGCTGAGTGGCAAGAAGCTGAGTAGAGCCTTTGTCAGTCTCAAGGGAATTGGGGAGGCACGAACAGGAATGCGGAGCTGGCAGGACAGCCGGGGAAAAAGGAAATACAGAGAACTGAGGCTGACAGTCTTCTTGAAGAATTCCAGGTTGGCAGTTATTTACTTTCCGCGCTTTTAAAATGTCCCTTCATTAACTTCTAGCTTCTACTATTTGTATCGATACTGAATGTCGGCAAGGTTGCATAGCAACTGGCACGTGCAGGCACGCTTGGGAGAGTGTAAACTGGTACAGCCAGTCTGGAAAACTGTTAGGCAGTAACTAGCAAAGCCACGGCACACGTGCTGCCTACCCGGGAACGCCCCCCGCCTGGGACAGACCTAGCAGAAATGATACATAAGTGTACCAGCAGACATGCGCAAGAATGCTCATCATATTTAAAAACTGGAAACACTCCAAATGCCCATCAACAGCAGAACAGATGAAGTTTGGTATATCCATATAATAATTTCCAACACATCTGTGAGAAAGAATGACTTTGCTGCTCACAGGAATCTATACAGTGTGGGAAAGAAAGGAGTACGTTCTCTATGATTCCATTTATACAAAGCTCAATGACAGCAGTCCCAACTCTGTTACCTTTGGAAGGCGGGGTATGACTGAGGACTCCAGTGGCCTCCAGGCATTCAACTGCTTAACATGGGTGGCAAACACATGGCATGTTCAGTTAATGAAAAGTCAGTGAGCTCTGCACTTGTGATCTGTGCACTCTCTGATATGTATGTTAAACTTTAAGAGAAACATTGTAACTGTATATAAAGGAGGAAGTCTCAGGTTTCCATTTGGCAATGTGACAAGACAGAACATCTGAACATCATCTCGTTACACAGCAGCAAGAGTGCTGAATAACACATGACCAATAGCTTCTGTAAATGTACAAATGCATTCTCCAGAAAGCAAGGGGACTCCCAGGGGCCAACACTGTTTCTCTACCCTGGGACGATTTGGGGGCTGTTAACTGAGGAACTATGAAAGATGCAAGGCCTGGGGTCCTCCTGGGGTTTAGAGCTAGAATAGAGACCCCATAGAATGGTAGAAACCTTGAAGAGCTATATTCTGGGTGTGAGATTGGCTAAAAGAGACAAAAGTTCGCCCTTGGGAAAAGTAAATCCAAAAGGCTGTTTATCTTAATCTAGACTCTGTCTGAAAAAAGTCCACGATAAAAATTTTTTTCAGAAAGATCTTTCTAAAAATCTTTCCTAAAAATGTGTAACCCTGGGCCTGTCTTCGGTGGAGCTGAAATGTGCTTCGGTGGAGCACATTTTTATTTCCCATTTATTCCAGATAATGGATATAGAAAGAGTCATCAAGGGACATGCCCAGGTTTTTCTTCACTCTCACAGAAAAACAGTGAGCAGCAGAGAAGCTGGAACCGAAAGGATCCATGCCCCTCCATGTCAAGATTTCTCTTGGTCTGATTTTATATCAGCAATCATTTCAGATGAAGAATTTGCCTTAGAGGGAGACATCTGCACTTCATAATTAAAAAGGAACATTAAATCCTCAAGCCTTACGCAGCCTTCACAAAACAAGCCCTTTTAAAAACTGTTTTTGACTTGACATTTAATTTCAGAGACTCCTAAACACTTATATGGTCCCTCTCTCTCAAGAAGCTTTTCATCTTGCAGCACAGATAAAAGTCACCAGCAAAAGAACACATGGCTGTGAGTGTGTGACATTCAACTCTTGTTTTCCTTTACCAGTTCTTTCGACCGGTCCCTTCGATGATACGATTTCAAGATCCTTTCCCATTCAGGTTCACAAAGTCAAGAAAATCACACAGGTTTATAATGAGCAGTTGATGAAATTAAGGTTATTGCAAAGGAACTGCTTCGGGACTAAAGACTAAACAGAAACCTAGCAACTGCAGTGATGTGATCAGTTATGAAGGGCATCTCAAATACTCATGTCTAGGGAGGGAGTATGGTACCAGGCACCTATAAATGCCAGAGGCAATAACGAAGTGATGGAGGAGACAGTACTTACATAACACACATTTCGAGAGTTGAGAGTGACAAGGAACCTGAGTTAGCTAGGAGGGGCTAGCTGATGATGCCACTATTGCCTGTCACAGTGATTCTAGTTAGGGAAAGGCTTTCTTGATGTTTATTTGACCAAATGATGATTCACAACCAGTCTGTTGAATTTGCAAGCAAGCTTTACCTCAGCTGCTAAAATACAATATGTCTGTGTGGATCACCCACGTGGCTGAGTTTAGCTTTCAAATATTCTTGAAATTCGAATGTTCCCCTAAGCAATTTGGGATGTGGGCTTATCCCATTGAGATAAGATTAAACACTAACATAAAATGTTTTTTTCATTTTCAACAAGTTGTTTTCACATCATGTAATAACTAAAATCTAGTTAAACATGCCATAAAATAAACAAACAAAAAACCAGGAACGCTGCAGAAAGCTGGCATGTTTTTCCCAGAGCAGCTACTGAGCTGCCCTTACTAAGCCCGCGGGTAGTCCTATAGCTGCTTCAAACAAACTCGTGATGAACAGAGAAAAAAAAAATCTAGGGTTAGTCAGTAGTTGTTAGTAGTCAGACACATTTTATATTTTAATCGAATAATAGTGATGCCATTTTCATTGTTTAAAAAACCTGGAGAAAACCCAGAGGCAAGAATGAATGGCTGACGGGCAGCGGGGCTGGTCAAAAAATCTCCACTCCTTACTTGATGTTCAAGTTGCCACGAAAGTCACCTGGCTCACCTATTCGTTGCCACGTTCTCTGATATAAACTAGTTACTACACCCAGTTCGGGTCTCTCCCTATGCACCGAGCACACTCAGGGAATCCTGTCCCCACGCCTTTGCTCTGAGTAACTTCCTGGAAGACGTGTCCTCTTCCACCTTCCACCTCCATTGCCCACTGGTAGGGCCGCTGCCCTCTGCCTAACCCATGATGCTATCACTGGCCACCTCAGCCCTCAGACGATCTTTCCTTAAACTCCCACAGCATTTAATTTGGCACTTGCCTTTGTCCTGCTATTTCTGATATTTGATATGCTCTGATCTTATCTCCCCCAGCTAAACTGCACACTCCTTGGAAGAAGAAACCCGATTCCTATCTTTTGCTGCATAATCCCCCAAAGAGCCTGTGTTCTGTGTCATGAACCAGGGGGTGGCCCTTTCCATTTATTCCTATAAATTTAAGGAGAAAAAGATAAAAGAAGGTAGGAGAGGAAAAAAGGGAAAGGAGAAATTGTGTAAATGATACTTTTAGGTATCTGTACTTTGGGAAGATAGATTTTGACCTCAAAAGAAAACATAAAGGTAGACCTTCCTCAGTCACCTGCTTTTTTCTCTGTGACAGGGATACACGTGTACACCATCAGACTGGGACTCGGCCTCGCTGAACTGCGGCCCAGAGCCTGAGAGAGCCCCAGTTCACAGCCCCTCCTTTCTTCCTGTCGCCTCTGTGAAGGCAATGCTGAGAGAAGCACCGCCACACTTCCCGTGCTGCAGTTCTGTGTAGAAAAGCTAATCCGCCAGCTTTGTCCCAGCAGGAACCAGACCCAAAGTTATTTGCCACACAAGCAAATCACCCTATTTTAGTTCAGAGTCACTGGTGGTTCTCAAATGTTACTCCATATGAGAACCATGGGGGAGCTTTGGAAACTCCTTATGCTCAGCCACACCCCATACTATTTAAATGTGACTCCCTGGGAATGACCCAGGCATCAGTGTTTTTAAAATTTTACCGCGTGATTTGAATGTGTTGCCAAGTTTGAGGAGAGTGGTTTCACCAGGTCCATCAGCAGCCTACCCAAATGTTCATTCTGCGGTGAGATGTTAGAGAACAGGAGCAGGTGACGGCAGACGGCAATGCAGGTGGGACTCATCGCTGACTATGTGGATGGCTGCACAGCTAGCTTATGATTAAGCTGCTCTTTAGTGTCTCCACGTGTTTCTCTTCCCTTTAGTATCTCTACCTCAAAGCAAGTAAGAGGCATCTAGAGATGACGATACTGCATTACACTTTTTATTAGTGGGGAGAGGAGTTCCCAGTGGTTCCTGCCCCTGCTGTGCATTAGAATTACCTGGGACACTTAAATGCACTGTGCAGAGATGCTGGCTCAATTTGTGTAGAGCTGTGGTTCTTAACGTGTGGTCTCAAGCCCAGCCGCCTCTGGATCACCTGAGCACTCTTTAGAAATGCAGTTTGTCAGGTCCCATGTCAGACTTCCTGAATCAGATGCTCGGAAGGAGGGAGGGCAGGGGTAAGGGCAGAAATCTGTGTTTTAATAAGCCCTCGAGGGAATGACGATCATGCTGAAGTGTGAGAACCACTGGTTTAGGCAGGGCCCAGGTCCCACAGATTTTGAAAAGACCACAGGAGTTATACCACTGGGCAGGGCAGTCGAGGTGAGGACTCACGGATTCAATAGTAATGGCTTAGGAGGCTATCGCTCTGTTTCTTCATTGCAGTTTCCAGGGTCTCCCAGTGCCCAACCCTCTGTAAGGAGGAGTGTCTGCCCTGGCTGGTGTGGCTCAGTAGACTGAGTGTCGGCCTGCAAACCAAGGGGCTGCCGGTTCGATTCCTAGTCTAGGGAACATGCCTGGGTTGCAGGCGAGGGCCCCAGTATGGGGTGCGCAAGCGGCAACCACACACTGATATTTCTCTCCCTCTCTTGTTCCTTCTCTCCTGCCTAAAAATAAATAAATACAATCTTATAAAGAAATTTTCTTTTAATGTTAAAAACAAAGACTGCCTTTTTGCTAGGGTGTGTATGAGAACACTTGCATCATGTTAACAAATAGTAGATTGGGTCTTGGTGTGTTCGGTCATTTTAACAACTGAATTAGATTAGCAGCGAAGCCCTTTTAACTACTGGCTCAAACCTCTGTTAATAAAATGCCCTGTCCTCATCGTCTCCCCATCACATGAATCGACTTCCTTCCAAAAATAACCTAGCCAATTAACGATGATTCGGCAGCCAAATATAACCATCTTTTTAATTCACTAGAATAAAAGAAATATGACTATGAAACATCTACTTGATTTTGAAATGGGCCTTTGGGTCAAAATTTCATGCTTCAGTTGGGCATACATCTTGCCCTTCAAAGAGAACCTTACAGTTTAAAAAGCTCAGGGTTTTTATTTATGCAACAATGACATTTAGAATTCTAGCTTTCATGCAGTCTCAGGATAGAAGCCTCTGGCAAGATGAAATAAATGCAATCTTTATATGAACATCAACTCATACGTTACAAAAGGAAGTTACTCTGCAAGACTAATACTTCAAAGAGTGGACAGAGCAGATGATAGGCTGGTTGGTTCTCTTCCCGTCCTGCACATGGCTGGGCCTGGGGGCAAGTATCTCTCACTTTTTCTGGAGTTTCACGAGAAAGTGGGCAATCCTACTGATTCATTTAGAACTCTGGGCATCTTTGATGATAAGTTATTGGTGTGATAAGCAATCTACTACCCTAATAGCCTTAGACAGGAGGAGTGATTGAGATTATGAGCATGTTTCCTTCTATACAAGCATCAAGGTAAACAGGTCTCTTCACTCACGGAGAGCTCTGGGGACCCCAATCCATCTCCTGAGAGTTTACCTCGAGGACAGTAGATGTCTGGAGCCCATCGGTTGCACTCATAATTGTCCGCTGCCTTTTCACAGGTGAAACACTTAAATCCACCAGGATATGGTGTGGCTACAAAAAAGATCAAGCAAAAAGATTAATTTTTTAAACTGAGCATAGAATGCTGCATTGTAAAGTGAGACATTGTCAATTTTTAAAAAGGATTCTCAAAACAGCCTGCCTGTGTCTTTAAAAAGTAAACATGCAAGTACCATATGCCTCGGCAGCTGCACTCTGGGTCATTTTTCTCTGAGAAGTTAAAACTCGTATTCACACAAAAACTGGTACACAAACATTCACAGCAACTTTATTTGTAAGAGACAAAAACTGGATTTAACACAGACGTCCTTTAATGGGTGAAGGTTAAGCAAACTGCGGTACCTCCACACCATGGACTACCAGTCAGCACTAAAAATGACGTACCAATAAATTCAACAGCTTGGATGAATTTCCAGGGAATTATGCTGAGTGAACAAAAGTCAATCCCAAAGCTTATATATTATGTGTAACATTTACGATATGCGACATTTTTTAAATGGGAAACTTTAGAAATGGAGGGAAGAGTAGTGGTTGCCAGAGAGGGACGGCAGTGGGAGGGGCCGGTTTAGAGGGAGCTTGGAATGAGGCCAACAGGAGGCATCCTGGTGCTATTGAAACTGTTCAGTGTTGTGACTTGGTTGTAAATACACAACACTACACATGTGATAAAATTACATAGAACTCAATACACACATCCGCAAATGAATACAAGTAAAACTGGGGAGGTCTGAGTAAGACCAGTGGGTTGATATATCAATGTCAATAAGATGGTTGTGATATTAGTCTATAGTTTTTCAAAATGTTCCCACGGGAGTAAGTTGGTAAAGTGTACATGGAATCTTTCTATCTTATTTTTACAACTGCTTATGAACCTACAGCTATCTCAGTAAAAATTTCAATTAACAAAAAAAAGCACTCTGAATTTCCAGTGACTTAGTTTTATGTGTCAACTTATAAATACAAATATTAGGTTCAATCATAAAATATTTCCTGATATTTGTACCTACCAAGGTGGTGATTTCTTTAGTTTGATCTAATATTTTTACCTTCTTAGACCTCTCATGATTAAGCAACCCTGCAGATGGTAAAAAAAAATCTTCACTGCTAAAATAGGCGCTGCCCGTGCAGAGGTGCTCCTCCTAAGGGGCCTCTCAGGCCCACGTCCAGCGTCCATGGGGCAGCGCGCTGGGGGCACCTGGGAGCACAGATGCACTATAGGCTCCTAGCGCCAGCGCCTCCTCTCCTCACCCCTGAGTTGCCTCTTCCTGCCTTCCGGAGAAACTGTCCTCCAGATACTTGTGCTCTCTGCCTTGCACTGATGCGCAGGCAGGGAGGTGTCCTGTGACAGCCATGCTCCGTGGAGTGCCAGCACACCAGGGCCTCATCAGCAGTAAGGACAAGGATCCGCAACGAACATCAGGCCAGGCTATCTCCGTCCCATCTACTGATGAGCTTTTATTTGCTGCTTAGTTCTAATCATCTGCTTGCTTTGCTGCTTAGAGTTTTGCCTTTCATAAACAGGACTTGTGAATGTGTGTGTGTTTAATTTGTAAAATTACCTGGCCTCTTCGAAAGCTGCAAACACTCAAACACTTCATCTGCAGAAGCCAACTGTTCTCTCTCGCAGATGGCTGAGCCTGCATATCACACTGGCGGAAATAATCATCTCAGGGTAAATTGCTTTGCCCACATGGAACCAATTAAGTATGTTATCAAAAATAAATGAAGGAGGAGGCAGCAACTTAAGGCCAGAATTATGGGCTAGATATAACTTTGATTTTCACCTTGCCTAGAATATCTGCCCATCCTTGCACTTGCTTGCAATAGTTCACAGAGCTGACTCTGAAAACGGCAAGATCAAAAGTAATAAACTGTCTTTAAAAAAAAAAAAGGCAGGCAGCTGGACCTTTTTATGGGCCCATGTGAGAGTTCTATGTTCCTCCAAGTGCTTGATGACTCAAATGCATACACAGAACGACAGCACGTACATGAATCATTTCAGAAAATGAGAATGAAAAGCAACTTCAACATCCAATCATTTAATTCCCAATGAAGAAATTTCACTAAGAGGAAACATCTTCTTCCCATGTATAATTATGATAAAACAGAAGCAAACTATTTTACAAAACTACACACAAATACTTTTTATGTCTCTACATCCCACTACCTAGATAGAAGGGTTACATTTAAGTTGAGTCTAGTTTGTAAATTTTGAAGTAGAATTATCAGAGTAGGAGTTTTCAAAAACAGATACAAACTATCAAAGAATGGCATTTGTCAAAAAATGATAATATGCACCAAAGTTCATGTGTACAGCCTACCCATAGCACTTCAGCTTGCATGATTAATGCGCTGGAGTAGCCAATTTTATCTGTCTGTCCCTGCAGCCACTAAAACTTTTAGCTGGAATGTTGGGTTAATTATTCCTGGAAACTTTCCCATCAATGAGATAAATTAAGAACTTTGAATGAAGATCGACAATCCAGTCATTCCACAAATAAATTTTCTGAGAACCTAGCACTAATGAATTGTAGTGTTTTCAAATCTGGATTATTTAACAGACTCTTCAAAATTATATTTTGCAATACTAGTGACATATTAAATTAAATACTGTCATTTCCTACACAAGTGGATTGGACTCTGAAATTAACTGAAAGTATATCAAAATTTAAACAGGAATACAAACTAAAACACTAAGGTAGCATAACGAAGCCTTGTTTCAAACCATTTATCTCTGCATGTGTTTATCGGCATGTATCACTGACAATTAACCAAATGATCTCATTTTCAGTGAGTTTTATTTTTAAATCTACAGCTTCATATCTGTGTGTATTCTCAACAATGACATGCCTATATTTGCTTACAGGAACTTGAACTTACATCCTGGCAGATGGTAACTGATCAGTGATTAACCAAACCCTTTTCAGTGACAAATCTCTGCAGACAGACTCAGCTTTAAGTTGATAATTACAGCACAAAACCAAGTAATGGTTAAATTCTTCCCTCTGGAAATATTTAGCCAAAATTAAGGTCTAGAGTTGAACAACTATCTCCAGTAACTTGCTAATTGATACTGCATCTGATAAGTTTTTTAAAAAGGACAGGAAAGAGATTTCTAAGAGATGTTCTATTTTTTCTTTGTTACTTCAAAGCATTACAGAGCAAGCAGAGTTTCAAATTGTTGTGGCCCCAGCTGTGAATGAATCTAATTTGGCTCTTGATCACAGAGTTAATAAGCTTAGGACTCTGTATTTCAGGGCATAAGTCCTTGGTCCCTCAAGAGAAGGTGATTGTAAAGGAAAAAAAAGAAATGCCAAAGTGCCCAGTTACTTCCTGTAACATAATCTATCCATTAACTCTCATGGTCAGCCATAGTTCAACCGACCATAATTCATTTGCAAGGCATCGGGAAAGATTTCGTCTTTGTTTCCATCTCTTGGAACTTTTGCCGGGACAAAGGCCTTCAGTTACCAAAACCGTGGTGAGAAGAGAATCTTGTTTTAAAATGTATGCTTCTGTGTAATGCAGCCAAACTTTTTTTCGTTCTTGCCAAATTTAATTTCCTTTGTTTTTGGAAACTGGATGCAAACAAAATTTTTAGGAATCTAATAAATCGACCTATCTCTCAGACCACTTGGCTACAAAATATTGTCAGTATAATTGTAATACCATGGATGTGTTTTTAACAGAAATGTATTTCCTGCTACCTTTCTAGAAAATTCTCCTGGTCCCTAAAACGAATGCAATATATATAGAATTATGAAAAAAAATTTAGTTGGCTCTCTACCTAGGCATAAGCTAGCCCCCTGCAAGGATATAACGCTTCGGTCCACAGAAAAGACTCAGAATATACAACCAGAGGAAAAGTGAAAACTCAGGAAAGATTTATATTACAAGGCAAGAAGTGGAGGCCAAGAACAGACTGAAGTCATATCACATCTAACAACCACGTAGGAAGCTCCATTTCTCTTAACACTAACTCCTGCTAAAGGACTTAGTAGACTTTAGCACTTTACTCATGGGCTGGGAAGAAATTCATCATCGTTCACATAAAAAAGAAAAAAACATACAGATTATGGAAAAGAATGTTGCTGGGGACAGTGTCTTGAGTCTGAAAGCCATGTTTATTTCTTTTAAGGGCTTAGAAGCTTCAAAGATTGGCATACTAGAGAGCACAGGAGATTAGTAACGGGAGGCCGAGCTTTCCCCACCTGGGTTCCAAACTCGCCCCATTTGTTATATCTGAGGGCTGCTCGGGCCTCGGCAGAAATGAGTTTGGGTTTGTCTGCTGGGGAAAACCTGTATGTCTTCTCGCACCTCCAGCATCACGGCAGTTTCTCCCTGGGCAGGTTCCCAGCTGCAGCTACCATTAATGGAAGCTGGCTCCCTCGCTGACCCCAAGAAAGCTGCTTGTGCCTTCATCTACATAGTGAGGCGATTATATTAATAATTCAAGGTCAAAATACTGTAATTCCACATTTCCCTCATATATTTTTTATAGTCTATTCTACAGAAACCTGCTTATTTGTAGAGACTGCTGCCATCTAAACAGGGTCCAGTGGGTGCTGCCCAGGGCAGAGGGCCGCGACCATTTAAAAAATCAAAGTGTGCAAACAAGCGAATAAACATCAGAGACTTCTGAAATAGAGCACAGAAATGTAAAGTTAACTCTGCTTTAAAGTGGGCAGAGTAAACAAAATTCTAGCCAAGTAGGACCCACTGATGGTAACTTCAGTCCAGCGAGAACTTTTACTCCCCACGACCAGTTACAGAGACTCCAAAACAGAGCTCAGCCCAGACCTGCTGGTGAACTGTCTATGTACAATCTAGCTTAGGAACGGCTTAGGAATGTCTCCGTATTTCACAATCCTGTCAAAAAACCCCACCAATTCTTCTATACGGTGGGTTCCTTTTAATTGAGCTATGGCCCTATTTGACTAGCATAGGTCACATGAGCAGAACTCACTTTCAAAGATCTCATTCTGAAATCCAGTTTCCGAATATGGTCCCACTCAACTGGGCATGGATCCACCACACGGGTGAGGCAGAAGCGGTGCGGGCTGTTTGTTTTATTTATGTTCCCTTAAATCCAGTCCCCTCAGTCTTCCTTCCCACCCTGTGTACAACACAGCCTCAGAGAAAGCCAGGTGTGGACCTGTTCTGTGGCCCAGTGACTTCTGAGCCTGTCGCTGAAATACACAAAGAGCCCCCCAGATGTTGAAAATCGTAGCAATCAAACCTAAGGGACTGAAATCTAGGTTTTGTTCACCGAGTCTAATAAAAAAAAGCACGGCTGTTGGGAGAGAGAAAAAAAAAAAACCCCACAAAATGCAATCCTTGAAAACAGATCAAGTATCAAGACATCTTCTTTCCTGAATTTTACTAAAATAAACAATCCTCCAAAAACAGGCAGCTAGACAAGCTTCCAACACAATTCACCAGCAGGTACCGGACTATACTGGTGAGAGAGTATAGCAGAAAAAAATCTCAAGAAACCCTTTTCTGCTTGTCAAAAGCATATTTGGTATTTAAAAATTAAAGTATTTTCAGCATCCTCAGTTTACCATCTAAGCCAATTATAACAACAGCATCAGCAGCAGGTCTCCGACTGTACGTGCCCAGCACTTTACGGATATTATTTCTAGTCCACAAAATCACGTGATGGGGTATGTATTATTTTACCCACATTAGAAATGTGGAAATTAACATTTCAAAAGATGTCCCCAACATTTACTGAGCATGTACTATGGTTCATATTCAGTGCTAAGTGCTTTGCACACATTCTTTGAATTACTCTCTCTGAACTTAGGGCACTTATTTCCAGTCAGAGGGCGACGCCACCAGCGCAGGGGCTGGGCTAGCCCCTGGCCCCCAGGCAGGCGGATGGGACTGCCCCTGTGACTTTCCCGGCTGCCTCTCATCTCACCAGACCACGCCCAAGTTAAATAGTCTGTGTGATACTAAAGGAGCCCTCCACCTTGTAGGTTCTAAGATCCTCAAGGGCAAGGACTAGGTTTTATTTGCCTTTACAATGCCGACAGCAGGATACACAAAAAGCAGTTGATGGAACAGAGTATTTCAAAAGAGGAATGTACCTCAGGGCAAATGCTAAAGGTCAAAAATATATACAGCACACCCAGCTCTCACCACCACAGGGGCAATCCAGAACAGGATCCAACAAAACTAGAAGGGAGGCGAGAAGCAAATACAGAGATGGGGGTGAAAAGAGGAAGCAAAATCACACTAGGAGGAAGTGATCCTAGTGTGATCCTTAGAATAGCAGCAGCAGAAGCACCTGAAATTCCTGCCACAAGCCAGAAGCCACAGGTAGCGCCCCAGCCAGCCATGCTGTCAGACGCTCAAGGGAAGGGATCCTGCATGCGCATTAGTGTGCACTCTCCAGGTAATTCTTAAACACGGGAAACCAAAAGAGAGAGGGAACAGGAAACAGTGCAAGTTAATTATGCTGAAACTGAGGAGGAGATGCACAGGCAGGAAGACCAGCTATCGTCTTCCCTCTGAGGGACGGATCTTGCACACACATGTTGCTCCTGGGACACAGAGGTTCCCTTTGATAACTGACCGAGGCTGGCGTGCATGTTCAGAATCAGAGTGATGGTGCAGGGGACACAGAAAACAAGCCTAATAATTTGCCTGAAAATAAAAAACAAACACCCTATACAAAGGTAATGGCAAAACCTATGGCATCTTTGGTAGCCCCTGCGCCCCTCGGTTAAATCACCAGAGGTTTTCCCGGCACTGAACACTGTCTTCTCCTGGCCATTTTCAACCCGTGTCTTATTTTAAGTCAGGTGACATTCCTACAGCAAAGAGAACAGAGTCTTACTTGAGGGGTGGAGGTAGATAATGTCTTTCACTGTGAAGTCGCGGGACTGTGCGGCTTTCAGACAGTCAGCCAGCAGGCTCAGGAGCAGCAGCCAGGCCAGGGCAGGGCCAGGGTCCATGGCAGACTGAGGCGCCGCTCATGCAGGGCGCCCGGGGGCCTGGGCCGGAGACGGACGACAGGAGGGAGCTCGCACCTGAAACACGAAGCAAGATTCATCTCAGTGTCCGGCTCGAAAGAGCCATGGGGGACTTGGCGGAGGCCCCGTGTTGTGGGGATAGCATAGGGAGGGCAGGGAGCCGAGGGCATGAGGAAGTGAGGAGGCACGGAGAGAAGCGGTAATTTTAGAGCACTCAGAAAATTCCAGCCCAAATCTCTTCTGAACCAGGTTGTAAAAGCTCCATTGGTAGCAGTCCCCTCTAATACCCACCAGAGATGGTATCAAGAGAGATTGAATTTTAATGAAATCCAGCTATTTTTGCCAGGAGGCCGGGGGATGGCTGCCAGAATGCAACAATAAACAAGTCAGACACAAAGCTCAGAAGCACTTCCTTGATAATGGTGAAGGCCAGGTATGAGGGTGCAGCCTCCCTGGGCCATGCTGCCCGTGCAAATGAGTGCAGGGTAGACTTTCAGATTCCGGCAAAAAAGAAATGTAGGTAAGTGGGCCTCTTCCAAACGAAAAAGTGCCTTTCTAACACAAAATCCCCTTAATGTCAGTAACATCATTGTCCAGGCACTGTTGAAGTCATGACTTCATACACACACACACACACACACACACACAAATAAAGTACATATGTATATACACATGTGACTTCATATATATAAATTATCATCCATTTGGACTAAACAGAAGTCCGGCAAATAGAAGAGTTGATTCAGACCCAGGCAGTCTGACCACTGAGTCCACGTTTTTCAACACTAGGTGAAAATATATTCTTCCAAAGATTGTTTTGTGGTGCATAAACAAAAACTGATGAAATGAGATCAAGGTATCACTGTAGAACTAGGCGATCATCATTCTATCCTCTATTCTGATTCTGTTCTTTTCCATTAAAACTGGAGGCAATCAATGAAACCAACAAGCAAGCAAAATATAACCAGCGACACTGAAATAAAGGACAAACTGACAGTAACAGAGGAGAGAGGGGAGGGGGACAGCAGGGGAAAAGAAGGGGAAGGGTTGTCAAGGAACATGCATAAAGGGCCCATGGACAAAGCCGAGTGGGGGAAGGATTGAGGGTGGGAGGTGGAGAGGGGTGGGGCTGGGGAAAGTGTTGGTGGGAAAATGCAGACAACTGTTGAACAACAATTTAAAAAATGAAAAAAAAAAACTGGAGGCAGTAAAACCTTCTACTAGGTTTGAAGTGTCCAGCTTACTTAGAATGTAGATACAAGTACATATCTTATATTCATGGCTCTTTGCCTTGCCAACTTATTACTTTCCTATAGAGTCACATTCTGTTTTCCAGACACCATCATTCTATTGCCCTCACAAGGGTCAAGTTAGTCACTTTATTTTTAACATGATAAAAAAACATGATTTGGACATTTTGTTTACAAATTTTAATACTAGTATTCAATAAGCTTTCTAAAATAGCATAACAAGAAACCTACATGATCTTTTTAACCAATGTCATCCCAATATATTTAATAAAATAAAAAAGAAATATAACGTAGCTAGCAAAATTATTCTAAAATTATTCTGTCCAAACAAATAGACCAAGAGTAAATGTATTACAAAACAAAATCAATAGAGAAAATCAATATGAACTAATCAGTTATTAGAATATACTACAGAGTAATATTAATCAAGGCTCAGAAACAGACCCAACTATTTCCATAATATAAGCAGTTTTTCAAAATTGCAGAAGAGAAAAATATTAAGTGAAGAAAATTATGATAACTTGATTAAAAACTGTGAAAAAGATTAACTGAAACCAAACAATGCACAATATACTAAAATTAACTCCTGATGGATTGGTGTGTTCATTTTTTTTTTAATAGACAATTTGTTATAAAATAGAGTAGAACTCTCACTATCCTGCAGCAGTTTGATGATGCCAGCTGGGCCAATTTCATGCTCACGACCCATCTTCTGCTTACAATTTGGCTTCCCAGACAAGTGCACATTCGGGAAGAGAATGGGCTGCCCAGTCTCTTAATAAACGTGAGTGAAGGGCGCCACACTAGGCACTTGGTTGAACGGTAGGATGAGAAAACAACTATCAATGATATCTTCCCCTTGCCGAGTGACAGAGACAAACGTCGTCTCCTCTTCAGTGAATGCAACAGTGTTTCGTCATCCATCCAGCTTGGTCAGGCGAGGCTGCGCCTGCGAAGCACCTCTGCATGGCGTTGCGTCGCACGGAGATCCCACTGCACTTCAAGACCGCCCCGTCCTCCCTGTCTGCAGCAGGGCTCAGTGTGAGTTTCATTTTAATATAATTTAACATTAAATATCAAGTAGTTGCCAACCTAAGCTCATTTTAATGTGGAAACTTGATGTCCATACTAGTGCTTCAATACAAGGGGAGACCCAAGAAACCTTGGAATTTATTTATTAAAAATTGTGTATTCTTACGCATTTAAACTTCACTCACCTTCCAAGTACTCTCTATTTGATGTGATACGCCTATCAAGATATTTTTTTCCACTGCTTAAAAGAGTTTTTGAACTCATCGATTTCGATGCCTTTTAGTGCTTCTGCTGTTTTTTGTCTTGCCTCTTCTATATAGGCAAAATATTTCCCTTTGAGGACTTTTTTCATCCAGGGCAACAAAAATGAAGTCACTTGGGGTGAGAGCAGGTGCATAGGGGCGGTAGGGCAAGGGGGTCATGCTGTTCTTGATCAAAAACTGCTGAATACTCAGGCTGGTGTGGGCAGGTGCGCTGGTAAATCACCCCTCATGAAGTGGGCAAACACGTTGAGTCTTCACAAAAAATTCACTGAAGTTAAACACAGCCTCTCACAACAATGCCAGCTGGTACAATGATGCAGATGGGTTCCTAGATAGACACTCATCTAGTGGGTGAAGCGTGTACTACAAGGGCCCCTCCCTCCAGAAGATAATTGTTTCGTTTTGGTTTTTTTTATCTCCTCTTGTATGTCAAACAATGCAAGTGGCACATTTTTATTAAAGCATTTCTTAACCACAGTATTCCTTCCAGTTATTGATTTAAAAATTTCCTTCTGCACGGTACTTTCACTAAGAGTTATGCATTCCTTAATGCCATCTGAAATCAACCTTATTGCAATCCCTTGGCATGGCTACACAGCCATGAGCCTTCATTTTGCAGCATGTCTCACTATATGTGGGTAACGTAATACAGAAGCGAAGAGCTAGATACCTGAGTTTGAAATCTTACTCTAACTTTTTCTTGCTGTGCAACCTTGAGCCAGCTACTTAACCATTCTGTCCCTCAGTTTCCTTATCTGCAAAATGGGAATTAAATGAGTTAACACATGTAAAGCACTAAGAACAGTGCCTGTCACACGGTCCATGCCATGTAAGATTTCCCAATATTTTTACTATTATTATTTTGTTCAATATCAATCAATATACTTTTCCAAGTGAAAGTAAACATGGTGCACTTAACTATACGTCAGTACACAGCTCACTTCCCTTAAATCAGAAAAACATAATTCTCAAAACTACTAAGTATGACAAATTGCAATACGTATGTCTCCTCCACCCTGCCCCATGGCCAGTCAGGCAGGGACAAGGCCAGTGGAGGACAGGGGGAAGGTACATCTTGCCACCAGGACTTTTTTTTTTTGCCTCCAAGATTGTAATATGCTGAAGCTCATGTAAGCCCAGGTGACTTCTTGTCATCCCTCGTCAGCAAAGCAAATGGTGCCCTTCTACACTCTCCCAGTGCTTCGCCCTGGCTACCCTACCACACCTGTTTTCCGGCCCCATGATCCTTACCTATCTACTTTCGTTAGATTTCACCTGTAGAAAATATGTGGAGAATGCACAGGTCATGAGCACATCACCTTGCATCCCTCCTACGGCCCCTGCCGTGGTGGAGGCAGAGTGTGCACGCTCCCACACCGTACTCACGGGGAGGGACCATGGAGCAAGTTAAAGCAATCATTTTATTCATTAAAAGAGGTCAGTTTTACTTACTACAGGAAAGGACAAGCTTAATTCTTCAGGCCTGTCTTGTTTAGCCCAAGTTTTTAAATTTGGGGATTCGACTACTTTTCTTAACCATGAATTTTGTGTTTAATGGAGAATTTCCAGATTCCTATTGAAGTAATTGAGACTTTATTATCACAACATACTTTATTCAAGAAATTATTCTTTCTTTGAAAAAACAGTATTTCTAGGTTTATGTATGATTAGAAAAGGGACTGTAAGGATAGACACCAAAATGGTGTAGGATTTCGAATGCTGTTCTTCCTTTTGCTCAATTTGCATTATTTTTAATGTTGTTATTTTTCTTCAGTTTGCATGCTTAGAAAATTTTTGATGAGTTTGTCTTATTTTTACAAAGAGGAAAACAGGTTTTTAAGAAATAGTGCTTTTCAAAGAATGGGTTTGACAGAATAATTTCACTCTTTATCCACAAAGGAAAGTCATCTCTTTGCCTATAGCTTATGAATATAACCTCAAAAATGTGCATGTCTCTTCTACAGTAACAGAATCTACATTTGACAGAATGTCCTCTCCTTCCCTCTTCTACCATGACCTTCCCTTGGTGTCTTAGTCCAGGGGCTCCTCGTAGCAGAATCGAGGGCAAGGAGTAAAGGTGCTAAGAGTTTATTTGAAAGGAGCTATCCCAGAAATCGAGGATAAAGGGAAGGGAGGGAGGAGGGAGGGAGAGAGAGATGAGTTGGGGAGAGTATGAACCCAGGTAACAGAGAACAACGTGATCATAACCCTAGGTTGCTGTGCTGCTCACACTTCGCAAGCCACAAGGAGAATCGCAAGGAAGACCCGCCCCTTAGCGTGACCCCTGGAAGGAGAAAGGAGGGACAAGTTATCTGCCTGGTAGCTTTCTGTCCTTGTTCCCCATTGATCAAGGTTCGCTCCACAAAGAACTCACTCCCCTGCATTTTATGCGTTATTAATCCTTGTAAATACCATTGCTTTTTTAAGGGTTTGTTATTTTATTTTATACATTTTTATTGATATAAAATTCACAAATTTAAAATAATGCAGTTCCACATTTTTGGTATATTCATAATATTGTGCAACTATCACCTAGTCTAGAACGTTTCCATCACCTCCAAAAGAAATCTCGCTCCTGTTAACAGTCATCCCTATCTTCTCCCCACTCTGGCAACCACTAATCTCCTTTCTATTACCATGGATTTGTCTATTGGGAATATTTCATGTAAAAGGTATCACATATAGCCTTTTGTGTCTGGCTACTTTCACTTAGCATAATGTTTTCAACGTTCATCCATGTTAAAGGATGAATCAATACATCATTCCTTCTTATGGCTGAATTATATTTCATTGTATGGTTATACACTTACTTATCCATTCATCAGTTGATAGACATTTGGGTGGTTTCCACTTTTGGACTATCAATGAATAAAACTGCTACTAACACACTTGTACATGTTTTTGTGTAGACATATATTTTCAAATTTCTGGGCTATATACCTAAGAGTGGAATTTCTGGGTCTTATGGTAACTTTGTTTAATTTTTTGAAGAACTGCCAGTCTTTCACTGCAGCTGCACCATTCCCATCAGCAAAATATCAGTGTTCCAATTTCTCCATCTTCACCAAGACTTATTTCATTAAATTTTTTTCTACATCCATCTTAGTGAGAATGAAGTGGTATCTCACTGTGGTTTTAATTTGTATTTCCCAAGTGACTAATGGTGTATGTTTTCATGTGCTTCCTGGCCGTTTGAATATTTTCTTTGGAGTAGTGTCTATTTAAATCCTCTGCTCACTTTTAATTGGGCTATTGTCTTTTTATTGCTGAGCTGTAAGAGTTCTTTCTATATATCCTGGACCCTGGACCCTTCTCAGGGACACAGTTTTCAGTTCTCTCTCATTCTCCTTGCTGACTTTTCACTTTCTTGATGGTGTCCTTTAATACCCCAAAATGTTTAATTCTGACGAAGCCCACACATTACTTTTTATAAAATTTTTGTGCCCTTATTAAAATCAAGCACAATACAGCACTAAAAAGAAAGATCTACATATAATTCACAGTAAAAGGACTTGTATACTTTGGAGTAGCCAGGGCTAGATTTTCCACCTCTCTTTTCCATGAGAAAAACTGGATGGGCAGAGCTGCTTATTAATATCACCAACTGCTTGCATTCCCGCAGTAAATCACAAAGCACTAGTCAGTCTATTCATATTTTCTAGGAACTGAAAAATGAAACATGAGTGGCATGCATTCACAATTAGCCTGTTCCTGAAATAGGGGCTTGGCTGAGGGCACTGTATCTTTTCCGTACATATTCCCAGTAGTGGACGGAGTTTTAATCCCTAAACCTCACAAAGAGGATGCTGGACATGCTCAGATAATATGAGGAGTCTTTTCTAGGATTTTGATGCCTTTCCCTGGAGTCCACTGTGCCTTTGGACTGTCCTAGACATTTAGAAAGGATGTTGCGTTTCCATTTTATGTGCTGCTATTTGAATATGCACTGAGGATTCCACCCCTGACTACAGCTCTCTTTTTATGAAGAAGTACATTCTCATTTTCACAGCTCTGTGACCTTTCATTTGTTATTTATGAGCTTTTGCAAATCTAATACCACTCTGACAGATTTAATTTGTGCTCTAAATTACCTTTGCATGAGTTACTCAACTGCTGGTTTTATTCCAATGGATTACTTGCTACATTCTGCAACAGAAAAAAAAAATTTTTTTTGAGATCTATTAGACTTCCTTCACTTGAGAGGAAGTCGAAAAGAGCTGCATTCTGTTTTTCACTCCACGGTACTAGATAGTACATAGGAGGATTTCTATACTGGTCAGAGAGGCAAAGTGATAAGACCACAACCCAGGTTGAGTTTCACAAATCCACACCCCAAGTGCTGTTTCATATAAGAAGATACGCCCAACTCCTTAAACTGGACACTGGAAGACAATTAAGCATACCTGGAAGCTACACTGACTAAGGTACCAAGTATAAAATAAAAGCATCTCAATACTAAATCAACATATAAATAATTGTAAAGTATAGAACTAATGCAAATCTACATATTTTTCAATGCTATTCATGTTAAAATTTGAAATGCCCAATACAAAGGAAAAATGGAATTCTGAAGCCCAAAAGATCACGACAAATCCTGACTTAGTTTGTAATATGTATAGACCAGGGTTGATAGTGACTTAATAACCCAAAAACATTAATTCGGTTCCCAAAAGTATAAACTAAAGGTATGTCCTCTTACCTTTATGTATTTAAGTCCACCTAATTCTTTCTGAACCTGCTACCTTCTCACAGTTTGGGAATTGCCTATACTGCACGGTGGTTTTAAACAGTATCTGCAAATTCACTGCCATATCTCCACTGACAGGTGGGGTCTATACCTTCTCCCCTTGATTCTGTTCCAACCCTGTTGACCAGCTGACCAGAGTGTAGTAGAAATGACACTGAATGGCTATCAAAGCTAGGTCATAGAAGGTGACTCAGCTTATACCCAGTGCTCTGGAACACTCACACTCAAGCCATGGAAGCAGTCTGAGAGCTTTGAGTGCCAGGTTGTGAGGAAGCCCAAGTAGTCCACACAGCGCCACTGAGGCTTCCTCAAGAGAGAGCGCTGCCCTCCCTGGCTGTTTCAGTCCCCTCTCTCCTTCTGCCACCTCTAGCCACTGTCCGGTTGCAGCTGCACAGAGACTCTAAGTGAGAACCACCAAGCCAAGCCTTTCCCATGTTCCTAACGCACAGAAACCAACCACAAGAAATAAATGATTGTTACTGCCTCATCACACAAAGTTTGGTGATGATTTGTTATGCAGCAGTATGTACCTGGATCATAAGGAACTGGAGCAGGAGAGCTAACTAGGAATTATAGTTCTGCTCACGAGGACAATTCCAGTGTTCACATTGGTTTAAAGGTACAGAAATCCTAATCAAACAGGCTGTAACAAAAACTGAGGGGAAGGCAGGAGGGAGAAGAATTTTACTGTCTCACCTGACTGCCCAATTTGGACGCAGCCAGGCTTTTGGCTCGGCTATTAGGAGTTTCCATCCCTTGACTCTGCTTTGTCCTTTCGTCTTTGCTCTCATTTAGATCTTCCCACTCTGTGGCCAGCTGCTTCAGAATCATTCCCAGGCTGTTTTCCAACTGTTCCAGAAAAAGCCCTAAATAAGTAGGGCAGTCTACCCTTGGACCAAGACCCACCAGGAGAATGTGGCACTCCGATGGGACAGAGCTGGGTCACTAGCATGTCACTGGGACAAGTTCATCATATCAACTTCATGGAAATCACATGCTTTGAGAATACAGGAAGCATAAGTAACCATCCCCCTCCCCGCCTCAAAAAATTCAGCTGTTGCCCTGGCCAAGTGGCTCAGCTGGTTGGAGCATTGTCCCACACACCAAAGGTAAGGGGTTCGATTCCTGGTCAGGGTGCATACGGGAGGCAACCAATCAATGTTTCTCTCTCACATCAGTGTCTCTCTTTCTCCCTCTCTCTCTCTCCCTCACTCCCTCTCTCTCACTACCTCTCCCCCTCCCTCCCACTCCCCTTCTCTCTCCTCATTCCTTTCTAAAAATCAGTGAATGTATCCTCGGGTGAGAATTTAAAAAAATGTAGGTGTTGCTGGACTAGCAAAATGACAGGGATGCCCACTATGATAAATAATACAGAGTTTGAAATAACCTCTTTAGTCCGCAAACTGAAGCTAATGGTAGCTCAAATGAAATCTCTGCAAATGCCAGAAGGTGGGGAAATTAGCTATCGCCATGATTTCCTTCTCTGAAAATAGAATACCATTCCACTACAACTTTACCAATCAAAATATAAAGTCGAAACAGTAGTTCTAGTGGGCATTCGGAATGCCTTCTGCCCTGCACTCCCCCTCCTTAAGGCCTCGCTCTTCTATTGACACCCATCGCTTCTTACTATTAGAGAGCACCATGTTCTTACAAGACCCTTTGCGCAGATCACTGTTGGACATCTGACCCAAGCCAGGCCAATCAGAGTTCTTTCTGGGTACTCTTGAAGCCATAACTGAAAAAGAATAATCATCCTTTCTTGGCACAGAAGCCTCCAAGAAGTGAAACTCAGGTAGATGTATATGATATGCTGCTACCCACGTGGAGAAGAAAGGGGAGAATGAAGCTTGTTGGCTAAGTAGACAGAGATGAGAAATGAAGAGACCCACCTATGTGCAGCCCTTGCCTTTGGGCCCACCTTTAACTCTTCCGTTAGCAACCTCAGTCTCTATCCAATATATACGCCTTTTGCCCAAGCTCATTTGCGGTGGTTTTCTGTCTTTTGCAACCACAAGCTCTGACCAATACAACAGTCTTCCAAAGGATCCATCCACCAGTCTAATTTTCCTTTGTGGCAAATTAGCTTTTGCCTTAAAACTTCTTAAAGTGTTACCAACTAAAAGGTTACAGTTCGTTTTAAAAGTGTCAATAATAGAGAACTAGTCAGAGATGACCTCTTTCAGACTTTGTGGACACTGGCGTTTCATTTCCATAACCTACAGGGAGATGGACATTCACACCTCCCCATTCTGAATTGAGGATCTATTTGCATCAAAATCAAAGCTTTAAAAAAATATATTTCTTTTTCTGAAACCCCTTGGCAAGGCTACAGTTATAGGAAAGAGCTGCCTTTCTTCCTTGTCCCAATCTTATTTAAAGGTCAATTGTATCAACACTGCTTCAATTCCTGAAGGATGTTTGGCCGGGTATGCCTAGCAGTATATTCACGTTTCTAAAAGACGTTGTATTAACTTTCTTCTGCTTGTAGGTTATATGCTTGTTGCTTCCTCTATCAGTTTGAAGGTTCTCGAGAAAGGACAAGAAGGCATTTTGAAGGGGCTGGAGCCAGAGAATTCTCCAGGCAGGAATGAAGTCCTGGGCACGTTTCAGTCACAGTCTGCCTTTTTTTATTTACTTGGAAGGGAGTGGCAGTTTGGAGGAATTTTTCCTTTTGTGTCTTTTATTAAGTGCTTCTATATGTTTAATAATGTCATGTTTTCATTTTATTTTTTTCCTAGGAATTCTCATCCTAGAGACTTTGCAAAAAGGTGAAAGAAAAAAATGTACTCAGAAGCAATACAACAGTTATAAATAAATCTCAAACAGATTTAATCTTCTGTTCAAAATAACCCTGTTCCAAATTTAACATTCAGATTATTAAGCATATGTCTTCCAGCCTTTGACTAAAGAAGAGTTAAGCTGGTATTGTACAAAGGTAGTCCACTCTGCGTTTACAGTGGTACATTCACCTGTCCTCTGCCAATTTAGAATGTTTCCCAAACTTCGGAAACAAAGAAATGCCGGTAATAATCAATGATAAAGCAGACACTACTTGCTGTGAACCCATGGAGATGTTCTATACTATTATAACCAAGTTTTTAAAAAAATTTTATTGAATTTATTGCAGTGACATTGGTTAATGAAATTATATAGATTTGAATTGTATGATTCCATAATACCTCACCTGTACATAGTATTGTGTGTTCACCACCCTGAGGTGTCTCCTTTCACCACCATTTATTCCCTCTTTACCCTTTTCTACCCGCTGCTCCCCTTTCCCTCTGGTAATCATCATACTGTTGCCTGTGTCTATCAGTTTTGTTAGTTTGTTTTTTGCTCAATCCCTTCACCTTTTTCAACGAGCCCCCATTCCCTCCCCTCTGACAGCTGTCAGTCTGTTCTCTGTATCTATGATTCTGTTTCTATATTGTTTATTAGTTTATTTTATTTGTTAGATTCCACAGAGAGGTGAAATCATAAGGTACTTGTCTTTGTCTGACTGGCTTATTTCACTTAGCATAATGGTCTCCAGATCCATCCATACTGTTGCTAAAAGGTAAGATTTCCTTTTTTTTTCTTTTTTTTTTAAGAGCCAAGTAGTATTTCTTTGTGTAAATGTACCACAGATTTTTTTATCCACTCATGTACTGATGGGCACTTGGGCTGCTTCCAAATCTTGGCTGTTGTAAGTAACACTGCAATGAACATAGGGGTGCATATATTCTTTCAAATTAGTGTTTCAGGTTTCTTTGGATACAGTCCCAGAAGTGGAATCGCCAAGTTTTATTGGCAGAAACCATTGCATGGTGCTTTGGGCCCCTTTGCTTGGTGTTAGAGGTTGTTTTTGAGGCCCTGAGGCCTATTAGTTCTTCCAAATCACCCTTCTTAACTCACCTTTGACCACTGCCATGTTCATGCACATTCTTAGGGGCTGCCTGCCCCTCCTGCCTCCTTTCACCCCATTCTCTGAAAGCCGAGTGTAAACAAACAACCCTCACATCTCTAACCTCCTCGTAAAATATTCTTTCTATTGTTTGGGGTGTTGACAGAAGCCTGGTTTACAGTGAACATACCACTTCCCTTTGGACTGTCGGCACTGGAGGGTGCTCATTTGCCCAAGCCTCATGGATCCTGGAGGCAGAAGGACACTGGATTTTTTCTCCTTCCCACTGCAGCTTACAAATCATTGCTTTTCCTCTTCAAGCTATTCTCCTCCTCACCTCAAAGGCTAAACCCTCTGCTTTTGCAGCTGTCAGGAAGTGGAGAGAGACTATGAAGAATATGGCCTGCCTTTAATCATTAACAATCACTTAATATGATCTTGATTCTCACCTAGGATCGAGAAGAATCAAGCCACATTAAATCTTATTTCCTGTCTTGCGTGGAGTTGGGTTTTGCTCCTGGTTCCAAGAATCCTGACCAAGCTTTTTGTCAAAAGGCCTTGAAGACTGTTTCTGTTTAGCCCTTGATATACTTAAGTTCAAAAAAAAAGTATGTGCTTGTTTGATAGGCATGGAGAGCCCTTTCAGAATTTCTTATAGGGTAGGAGAGCCAGATTGTGCTCTCTCTTATTGTGAGAAAAATTATAAAAGAAAAAATTCAAATAACCAGCATCAAAAGAATGGCTTCTGTAAAAATGCTATGGCTGTATTTTAAAAAATCATTGGGTTCCTTAGTAGCTAACCACTAAATATTAACCAATGTTTTCTCATTTAATAAAGAATATGTTTTTAAAAGCAAATAATTCTCCAAATTTCTGGTCAACCAATACCTTGAGCTACATCCGATACATCTCCTGAGAGCTCCAAGACCATTACAGTTCCATTTGTAAAAGGTTATTGGGATCTGCTAAAACTCACCATCTAAACTATACCTTGACTTTTCAAATTAGCACAATTATTTTGAGGATGGGAAAAATTCCTCACCGTGAATTCGATGGCAAAAGAACCCCCTGACTCCGTCTCATTGAAGTAGATCTTCCTTCGTAATGTACCGTCTTCACTTACAAGTACCCATAAAGAATGGTTAGTAAAGAAGTCTATTGTTGTAGCAAAACAAAATGTAATAAGATCTTACATAATATTCATTAAGGCAGAAAAAGATGTAGGAGTTATTAATAAAAGCAGATTGTCCTTGATAATAGAAACTTTGTTTTTACATCTAAATTAATTGCCTTCTTACGAAAAAAAATACTGCGTTAGATTCTTATGAATAAGGAAGTGATTGTAGGTTTCCAGAACTGACTCCTGACTACTGACACTGAAAAGGCCACGTGAGATTCCTCTCCCTTCCCCCTCATTACTGAGTTTTTCCATTTCTGTTCCTCAATTGTCCTTGTTTGTATTTCACTTGTTCACTTATTCATTCATCATCCTCTATGAAGTAGTTATAGATAATGTTATCTGTTATACATATAACAGTTCCAGCTTAATAACCAAATTGTTGAACTCTATTTGTAAAATCATCAATGTAATTCTTATAAATCCCCACGAAGGCTGCTAAGTACAGGGGTGGAAATGTGAACTTGTCTGGTATACAAGGAGAGGAAATGCATCTGTGAGTCGTTTTGTCAAGTGTGATCTCGGTGTGATGTCGACCTGCTGTCTTACAACCAAGGCCATATATTTGTAAGATGCCAGGTGGCGGAGCCAGGTGACACAACAACTATACCAAGGCCCTCTGGGGAGGAGATAACAAGGTATTATCATTGAAACTCAACAAGAGGTCCATATTCCTTCCTATAAACCAGGGCAGCTCATTTGGAAGAAGAAGGAATGGAAGAAATGGAAACAGGTTTGACCTATAACTACATTTTATAAAGAAAAAGATAAATGTCTAGGTTCATACAAGTAATCAAGTAAGTACACCAGTAATAAAACACTGGAAGTAAGAGCAATTATAGAAAACAAAAGATGCTAAAATCCCAAAGCGTCATAGCCAGAAGTGGATTTATCATTGTTCGTGAAGGATAAACTTCAGGGTCCCTGACTGCATAGGTCAAAGGCCCTATTCCTAATTTTAGGGTTGTAATTTACATATTCTCAAGGAAGAAAAAGAACACATAAATTATAATCCTCCCTGATAACCTGGATCAGCCATCCTGGCTACAGTGATGAAAAGACAATTTTTATTATTAGTATTAATATTCTTGCTTTTTCTCTGAGAGGAGTTTGGTTGATAAATAAAAGTACACCCCGTCATTCTACCTTCATGGGGAAAAAAAAGAAGGAAAGCTGGCACATAAGCAAAGACAGGCTTTCTCAAAACTGGGGAAGTGAAATTAGAGCTGGAGAAAACAATTAACCAACTAAATCGCTGCTGCATTCCCCTGGACCCTCCTCCAGCCCTGCCTGGGCCAACCACTCCAGAACAAGAGTGCGAGGGTGCTCCAGGGGCAATTAAGGTCAAGAAAAAGACCCTAGCTTTAGATAACATGTCGCTTTTAAAAACTATTTTAAGAAGGGTCAGAAAAACCACTTCATCTTAAACCTAAAGAAGGGGTGGAAGCACTGGGACGAGAAAGGAGGTCACTCCGAGCTCAGCAATGGGACGACACCCAGCAGGACTGACCAGGCCCAGGTAACAAAGCAGATGTTACGCGCTGGCTGCAGAGCCAGGCAGAACCCAGACGCTGAACCCGCCTCCTGCGATCATTGTGAGGACAAGCAGATAACGCCCGGAGAGCAATGGAGCCAGGCCAGAATTCCGACTCTGCTCCTGCTAGCTGATTAACCATGGGCAGGTCTCTTAATCTCTCTGTGCCTCAGTTTCCTCATCTGTAAAACGCGGGAAATCATAATGTTTTCATTATAGGGCTCTTACGAGAACCAAAGGAGACAACACACACATAAAGCATTTTGAACCAGACCCAGAACATGCCTCTAGCTAATGTAATTCTCACAACCCACTTGAGTGGCCTGGGAAGAAATCCGTTTACTTATTTAGGTCAAGACACTTGTTCAACACTGTGTAGCCTCCAGGAGCTGTGAACGGTCTTCAAAGAGGCACCCATGGAGTGAGTGCTCTGGTAGAAGAAATCAAAACGCCCAGCTTGCTTCTCAGATTTTCTAGCTGATCCCAAACTAAGATCAGCCTCCTACAACAGTGAGGAGGGGGAAAAACAAAACAAAACAAAACAAAACAAACACCCCACAGGGCAGGTGAATTTAACGAGGCTAATTGAGGAAGGTCTAGGGCAGGATTTCTCAAATTGGAAAAATGCTTTCCCCTTTAAAGGGAAAAAAAAGTCTCAAAGACAGAGCCTCTCTTACCCCCACTGTCTACTAATTCATCCTAATTACAATAATTATAATGCTACTTACATACACAGAGATAGAAAATTAGGATTAAGTTCCTGTACTTCCATCCCATGTAATAGCTTTAAAGCTAAACAAAAATTATTACCAACTATAAATCAAATTACATTCAAATTAAACACATTAATTAAATAAAATGAAAAAAACAACAGTAATGACTGACGGGGCACTTACTGTAGGGCTGAGAGGATGAAATCGCTACTACTGGACCGCTTCTGACCTGCGCGAGCAGTGATTTCATACGGTTCGACCCAGCATGTGCTAACACTCTCTCAGTGCTTCTTTAATCCCAACCCTTGTATGAAGTAAATATTTTTATTACCCCATTTCACAGGTGGCAAAACTGGGCCACCAAGAAATGAAGACACACATTTTTGGACCTCCTATAGAACCAGCAGCTGCTGGAGGACACACTTGCAGATGCCCGAGAGCAAGCAACCACCACTTTGGTGTGCTCCCTCCTGGGGGGCATAGAGCATCCTGTGGATGGGGTGATAGAGGAGGAGCCAGCCTGCAGAGTTCAGGGCCCTCGGGGACAAGTAGGAGGACACTGAGACCTGAACAGTGTCCCTGCTGGAGGGAAGGGGTCACTGAAGACCACCTTGACTTGGTTTCATTTTGTTTTTGTTCTAGACCATTTAGAAAGAGGGTTTCCTGGCACTTCCCAAGAGGACAGGCACTGGCCAGCAGTAGGGAACAACAGTCAGTGTGAAAACCCAAAAGAGGAAGGGGAGGGGGAAGGGATGCTAAAAGGAGAGAGGATAAATAAGGCTCAAAAAGAGAAGGAGGTTGTCAAAAAAGGGCCGGCCTTGGCCAGGTCGCTCAGTTGATTAGAGTGTTGTCCCAACATGCCAAGGTTGGGGGTTCAATCCACGGTCAGGGTACATACTGTGTGTACAAGAATCAGTCAGTGAATGCTTAAAAATGGAACAACAAATCAATGTTTCTCTCTCTCCCCCCTTCCCCTCCCCACCCTCTCTCCCTAAAACCAATAAATAAAATTTAAAAAAAAGAAAAGGCCAAGGTTGCCAAATTTGCTGCATATTATAATCACCTGGGATCCTACCAAATTACTGATGCTGGCTCTCATCCATTACAATTTCACTGGAATGGAGTGTGACTTCGGTACTGGGATTTTTGAAACCCTCAGGCTAATTCTGATTTGCAGCAAAGTTTCAGAAATTTTACCATGCTTCTGCAAGTTGCTGGTGGAAGGAAAGAGCCCCACAATGCATTCTGTTCAGCCACAGGTGCCGGCAAATCCCACTGAACAGCTCCCCGTAGCATTCAACAGTTCCCCAGAGCTGGTCTACTGTGCAGTCTGCCTCAATCAGTGTGATTTATCCTGCTAGGTCTCCTCTGTCTATCTTTCCTGGTTTCCTCCAGTTATTTGGAGAAAGAAAGTGGGCTGGCCATGACCTAGGGGGTATCTAGCCTGCTGCCCATGGGCCGCATGCAGCCCAGGATGGCTGTGAATGTGGCCCAACACAAAATCGTAAATTTACTTAAAACATTATGAGTTTTTTTGTGATTATGTGTTGCAATGTATTTAATGTGTGGCCCAAGACAACTCCTCTTCTTCCAGTGTGGCCTAGAGATGCCAAAAAGTTGTATTCCACTTGGTTTTTACAAGGCTCTGGCTTTCAACCTGGCAAGATTCCCCTGGCTTCTTTGCTAATAACTCCCCAAAAGTGGTTTTCAACCTCTAAATGAAGTGATTCTCCCATGTTGCCCTTGAAATGCTCCGGGGTGAAGTGCACTCCAGCTTTTTGATCTAGCACACTTAATTTTTACAACAAAAGAAAAAAGAATACATCTTGAGGCCTCTTCAGGGACAAAGGCGCACACACAGCCATTACTCAAAGGTAGGTGGAGAGATGGCTGAGTTTTCAAGAAAGAAAATACGCCAACATTTTCAGAGACAGGATGGAGTGTTAAGACGAGAATGATTTTGCAGACTTGAGCTTAAAGTCTTGCTCTGCTACACAGTCGTGTGAACTTGAGCAACAAAACTCCCCTGAGGTTCAGTTTCCTCTTCTACACTGACACATGGAGCTGCCTCCAATCCGCTGGGACCCCCACACCAACATTTCCACTGCGAGTGACCATGACTATGAGGCTAAGCCTTGATTACTAAGCAACCCCCATCTCTTTAGAGATGGCCAATTTTCCATCTTCTCTGACTTCCCAGTCATGCGTTCTGATGTTATTCATGGAAGAAAAGCAGGGCTGAGAGTTACGCTACAGGGAACAAATATATGTAACATAGTCAGGGGCAAAACGAGAAAGGTAGCAACACATTTGGTCTGACTTCACTCTGTAAAATTAGGATAATAAAGTTCCAAAATCAAAGCCATCCACTTTATGCAGTTGCACTGTATCCTGCCAGGTCTTTTTCATGTGGGTGGGGAAACAAAACTGAGCATATATTATTGAGAATAATCCAACAAGAGGCAATGGAACTGGATCAAAGATATTGAAAGGATTGTGATTTGACACAGGATGACTGGTTGCCCCAGTTTCTGCTTCCATGCTTACAGGGATCTGAAGCTTCCAGCCAGCCTGTGTGTGCGCAGGAGATTAGGGAGCAGTGACGGTACATGCTACAATGATTCCACATACACAAGGCAGGGAAATCAAGGGTCTAAGTCAGCACTGGCCAGGGGGCCTTTCTGCAATGATGGAAATGTTCTACACCACTGCCGTCCAGTGGGGAAGCCCCTAGACACACGTAGCTATTGAGCAACTGAAATGTGTGACTGAGGAGCTGAATTTAATTTTATTTAATTTTTACTTTATATCGAATAGCTAGGCGTGGACAGTGGCTACAGTGTTAGATAGTTCTGTTCTAAATTAATGATAAATAAATGAAAAACTGTCACTTAAAGTTGTGATTTCAAAACCAATTTAAGTGAGGGTGAAAGAGAATGATTATTATGCAGCTAAAGACCAACACATCACTGTCAATTAAATTGAATCAGAAAATAGCACACAACTACTTCTATGGAAGGCTCTCTTGGCCTGATTACGGGCATGGGCAAAAGGAGACAAAGAAATAAAGTAGACCTAGATGTCATAGTTTCAGAAGCGCCACAAAGAACCACTCCACCCATACCACTATTTTATTTTTAGTTGATGGCTGAAAATGTTAGCTTAGTATGTGACAAGAATTGCTCTATTTGCTTTATATTTCATTCTGTCAATTATCTGATACGGAAAGAATTTTTAATCCCAATTTTACAGATGAGTAAACTAAGGAAGAAAAGGGATTAAGTCTATTGCTCCAAGGCCACCTGGGTAGAAAGTGTGAGAGCAGATGTTCACATTTAGGTGGCCTGGCATCATAGCCTAGACTGCAAAGAGCCATCAGTAATTTAGAAGTCACGGTGAGCAAAAGAGTTGCCTTTGACAGGGTACTGGCTTGCTCGATGTATTCGGGACATACAAGGCTGTGTCACCTTAGGGGAAAGTGGTCATTTCCGCTTTAGGAAGTGTGAAGGAAGCATGTGAGTGCTGGGTCCTGAGCAAAGAGGGCGAAGAGATAGAAGCAAACATGGAAACCAGGTGCTCTAGAAGACTCACTTTGCCAACCGCCCATTTCCCCAAGCCTTCTCTGAATTTACTGGTTTCTTTTCAGGTCATTAAAGTTAATGGCAAAAGTACAGATCAAGATGCAACAAATAGCGCAAGTCTTGAGAGAACTACAGGACAGAAGTGTTTCCTTTGTATGCGGGGAGGTGGTTTCTGTCTGACTGTTTTAACAACTGAATCTTATCCTTACAGATCAAAATGTAGGTAATTCTAAGGGGCTATGTCTCTTTATTTCAATCCCCTATTGTTACCCATTTCAAATGGTTCCAAATTTTTATTTTCTAAATTATGCTGTGAGTAGCCTCCTTGCTATTTCCTAATGTGATCTATTCCCACTATTTTCTTAGAATAAACTCCTAGACATGGGGAAAAGGAAGTGAAAGGACCCGGTTTGCACTGGGTAGGCCAGGAGGAATGCTGAGGGTTTCCCTTACATGCAACTGTGTCACAAAGTGAGTAGGCAAGAATTTCCCAGAATTCCTTGTTACTCTCTGTTTGTGATCAAGAGGGAAAGTAGGGTATCTCTCTTGGTCCTCTTCTCCTGTCATATTTAATGAAGCCAAAATTATCAAGTCACAGTAAAATCAGGAAACATCTGAGTTTCCTATGACTTAATACAACCCACCTCCACTTGTCGTGAGACTCGTGATCAAGGGTTATCTTTTCCAGCCTCCATTTTATGCAGAAGAACATTTCTCACTAATAACTCATTCTGTAAATATGGCAAAAGATCATGAAGTTAAAATTCATTATTGGGTTAGATGAAAGAACTCACTCATTTAATAAATATTTATGTGTCTAATATATATTGGTACTTTCTAGGTTCTGGGGTTAGAGAGTAAACAAAAGACATGAAAACAATATTTGATATTCTGGCTCAATATATTTCTGGTTAATCCCAGCTCAGTATTTCTGGAAGAAAAAAACTGATTCAACAGAAATAATATTGGTATTTAGTTCTAGATCCAGCTGATTAAATGTAGCTCATTAACACTGTTGGCTCAGCAAGGTTCACGTATCTTTTAGTGGTGTTGTCCGTGGGGACTCTTTACTCTAAAATGCAACAGCAAAAATGTGAACACATGAAAATACATTTTGGTTACTCAGCAGGTCCCAAAACCCCAGAACTGTTCTGGACGGTTCTTTCCTCCTGACACACAATTTCCTCAGTTTTACTGATCCTGCTTTTAAAATACTTTTCCAATCAGTACCATCTTCTTTGTCATGCCTGGGATCATAACTTTAGTTCAGGTTCTTAATTTTAACTTGGACTATTACAATGGCTTCTCACCTAGTCTGCCGGCCTCCATTTCCATGTTTTCCCCTAATCTTTCTGACTTACAGTTTTCAAAAAACAGAGACCTAATCTCATAACTCTACAGTCAGAAACTGTGAATGGTGCTCATTGATCGTAGGACATAGTTTAAAAATCTTTACTGGTACATATAAGACAGTACAGAGATATAGCAAGCCCCAGTGGGAGAATCTAAAAATAGGCCCCTGGGATTCTAGAGCAAGCCCATGCCATCTCAGTAGAGAAGGATACCCTCTTTGAAAAGCGGCCCCTGGCACTTTAGTAAGTCCTATTAAAGGCAGAATGTTTGCTCACGTGATAATAAGTGATTGTGCACCCAGAACTGCCCATTATGAACCTATTATGGGTTCTACTGGACCTGCTCAGTCATAAAGCCCAACAGAGCCAAAGCCAGCACTACTGGAATACCTTATGCGTAGGCATGGGACCCTGCCCAGCACAGCATCTGACCCAGACCAACTTCACAGAAAGGAGGTGCAGCAATGGGCCCCAGACACCGTTGTGTCCCATACCGCACCAGCCAGGAGCAGATGCTGGAATGGCCTTCCACAGTTGCAGCTGTGGTGCCAGCTCAGGCAGTGCTCTGACAGGCTGGGGTGCTGTCCTTTGGGACACAGCATATGCATGAGATCAGAATCCTCCACATGACACATGTGTCCTGAATAGGAAGAATACATGTGTCCCAAAACCAAGAGGTAGAAGCAGTAGTGGCCCCACTGTCATCGCCCCCAGTGACCCATCAGGGGAGTCTGTGCTTCCCACCCATGCAACTCTGAGCTCTGTAAAGTTGGACATCCTGGTCTCTAAGAGAACACACTCTTGCCAAAGGATACAGCAAAGGTCCAATTGAACTCCAGGTTTCTGCTGCCACCAGAGTACCTTGGACCCTGTGTCCAAGGACCAACAGAACACCATACTTGCAGGGATAATTGGCCCCAATTAAGAGGAAGAGGCAGGGCTGCCTTTATACAGTGAAAAAGAGGCAGGGAGAAATCCATATGCAAGCTGGGTGATCCACAAGGGTGCTTCCTGGCACTCCCTTCCCCCACTGTGACCATGAACAGACACATGCAGTAATTCCAGCCTGAGAAGGGCATGATCACCAAGGTTCCAGACAACGCCCTCCGCCCAGGAAAGAAGATTTGGGTCACATCCCTGGGTAAATCATCGAGACCTACCAAGGTGACAGTCAAAGATGCAAGCAACACAGAATGGATATTGTAGAGGAGGAAGAGTCCCAGGTACAGCCCACGAATCAACTGCGGTGAGGATGGAATAGAGTTTGTCCCACTAACCTTTGTCTTCTGAGTTCCCTCTCAGGAAAACTGGCCCACAGGAACCATGAAGGTGCCGCTCTTTGAGCTTGTTTAGAGAAGGTCTGTGTGGTGTCAAGGGCAGGCTATCAGGATTTCTGACTGTGAGGAGCACAATTAATCTATGGCCCCAAGCTACTGTGCTCCAAAATCCATCACCACGTTCATACTGAGGCTGCACTTCCAAAAGACTGATGGATCCTCGCCAGTGACTGAGCATGGCAGGGACATTGAAGCAGGCTCATTCAGGGAAGACACGGTGCTCCTGTGATAGGTGACTTTGGGTCAAGGAGTCCCCTTCTTCCTTGCTAAATGTTACTGGAATTACACTGCAGTCTAAGACTCTTCTACCCAAGACCCTTCTTCCCAACCTATCTCCCTCTCTCCCTCCCTCCTGCATTGCAGTCTCACAGTCTCACACCAACCCCCACAGTTCTATCCCCATTTCCATCACAGATGTGCAACAAGCGTCTTGCACATCTAATCCTGTCTCGGTATCTGCTTCACAGTTTCTCGTGACCTTCCTCTACCATTTCTCTAGGCTCCTCCCCTCCTTCCTTGCAGCAACCCCTGCCTGCCGAGTGCTCCCCAGACACCACACTAAAGGGAGTACTCCTTTCTGCACCAGGCCTAGGAAAACCTATGCCACTCCCCCTGCCTGGAATGCCCTCCCCTCTCTGCTTTCTCTCTAGGTTTGGTGGCCAGTCTAAGCACCAGCCTGGCAGAATTTCACTATTTCTGTCTTCGCATGACCAGTTCGAAGGGGCCTGCCTAACTATGGAACACAGGTTGCCCCATGTCCTACAACCAGTTGTAGGGTTCCGTATGTTTATCCCACAGGGCATGTGCCCCACAAAGTGTCTCTCCCACTCAACAGTGATCGAGTCTAGAGTGTGTCCGCTTATAAGGAACAGCCACTGTGCAGCTCCGACTGAATGCGGCCATGAGGGCTAATGAGGGGAGATCTGTTGAGTTTTTATGAAACCTCAGAAATCCAAATTTTTATTGTGAAATTGCTGCATTTTAAATGTTATAAACAGATTCAAAATTACAACAAAATCCAACAGGAGGGCACACAAAGCAAACCCAATGATGCTGTGGCTCACCCCTGCAGCTTGGATCCACCATCCTAAAATGCTGCAGTGTCCTTGACCATGACCGCCATGGAATGCACGCCGTAGGGCTGAGTCCTAGAGGCTCTGCACATGGGGAGGCCTATAAGGGGCTGTGTGGCTCCCTCTTTTGAGAGGCTGAACCATTATATTTTGAATTTTGTCCACTCAATTCATAGGGTATTTCATAACCCCATGCTACTACAGACTGTATCAACCTCACCAAAGAGGCAACTAATTCATTATCTTGTTCAACAAATATTTACTGAGGACCTAACGTGGGCCAAGCCCTGTGCTAAGTAGGGAGATTCGGATTTGAAGAAGAGCTAGCCCTTAGCCTTAAGAAAATCACAATTTATTAGGAAAGACAGAAATCTAAAAAATATAATATTATAGTATTTGAGAAGTAGGTTTTATTAATACATTTATTCTCTAACAAAGATAAACATCTTGATTTCTCAAAGAATATTAACATCTTTTAAACAAAGAAACAGAAACAATTTTAAGAAATACCTTAAGCCATAACCTAGCTATCTGGAAGATTTTAATGGATGATAAATCTTTTCATTATAAAATTGTAGAAAGTAAATGAGGATTTAGGAAATACAAATAGTGAGCATTTAAAAAATATATAAATAAACGTTTAGTAAATATCTGAGTAAATGCTTTAATAAAATCACTTCAAAATTGTACACTCAGTAATTTCTTCTTTTGAATAGTGGCATAAAACACTAATTTAGGGGGGAAAAAACAAAACGTATAATACAATTTTCTTAATGGAACATCTACCCTATCGAAGTTCCACTGATTAATACGTCTTCTTTCTGATGATGTTTTGTAAGGACACACAACTATAACATCAGCAGTCTAGGGTAACTTGGCCACATGTTTTGGTTCTGCTGAAGGCCCACCTGTACACTGTGAAGATAACAACTGGTCACCTTGGCTCCTGCCCCAGCTTAGGCACATCTGCACTGACCTGGTCCGAAGTGGGCTGTTATCACTCTTTAAGGTGTGGTATGTGGTTGGAGGACAGAATGAAAGTGGACTTGGCAATTGTTCCAATCCAAATACCTCTTCCTTTCACCCCCTCCCCATCCCCCAACAAGCCAACCAAGCCAACTAAGCCAACAATCAAATTGCAAATCAATTGCCTGGTACTGTTCAGGCAGATACATGAACTTCACTTTCCTAATGACCCTGGCCAACACTTTAAAACACACAAATTGAAACTGCTCTGTGTCACTGAGTACTGGGACAATTTTAACTACTGGATTAAAAGGCCAATCAATTGGTAGATCCCCAGGGGAAGCCCTAATGCCAGGGAATAGATTAACTGTTAACTGATTTGAGGAACAATGGAAAGTACAAATCTCAGAGAAATGAGGTGGGAAAGGAGAACAAAATAAGTGGGAGACGAACAACTGAAAGAATTGGGGCACAGAAACTATAGTTTGCAAGTCTATAACACAGAAAGATGAAGTCTTTTTATCTAATCCTATTTTCTAATCAAGTTTCATTTTTCTTAATACATAAGACAATTTGGGCTGGTTTAGCCTCTTCATCTATTTTCCTGTATAATATTGTGATAAATTATAAGGCAGAAAATGTATCCTGTTACTCATAACCTTGACCTCCTCTTCCCCAACCCCAGTCTCATCTGGGCAGGAGACGCGTCCTGGCAAGGATGTTAGGTTCGGGGTGACTGAGGACTGAGGAATATTGGAGGACCCCACTGGAGACTCCTAACTATCCTCAATGTGCCTTGTGTGAGGATGAAACCAACTGTTGGGTGATGCTTAAAGATACGTAAATCCTTTGTAAAATCAGGGAGGAGGAAATATGTAAGCCATAGGAGAGATTTTCTGAGATGAGTGTAACATTATGAAAAACAATAGAAATGCAGGGGAAATTAAAAATACCAGAAACCTAGCAAAATATCGTTACTATGATCTGTCTTAACATTCAGCTTAGGGCTTCCTGGCTCAACAGACAAGAACATGGGGAGCATGATGAGTTAATGGTTATGAAAGAAATAAATTTAATTGGCATATGATTCACAAATAGAAATTCTCCCAGAAATTATTTATTTTCTGTCTTCTATTTTTGTTTCCAGCACAAAAGCCAGTTTGGATCCTAAGATGAGATGACTTTTTACATACAAATTTTTAGCAGAAAAGAGGGAAAAAGTGGACAGAGTATTTTGACTCCCGATTACAATGGTGACCACGACGCAATATTGAGTACTTATTTCCTGTTAACTCCATAAAAACAGACAAACAGTGCTGGTGGGAGGGGCCTCTCCTGTACACTGTTCATGGAGCACAGTCCCAACCTGGCTGAGGCGTTCCTTAGAGAAACAGGCTCAATAAGTCTAACACAGGACCGAAGAAAGAAAAAAGAAAAGCTGGCTTCTCTGGTGATTCTAGGGATTTCCAGGCATGAAAATCTGAGAATTAGGTCATTAAAAATATGGATAAACTTCATCTTTAAGCAGCAATTACAAAAAAAAAAAGAAGAAGAAGAAGAAAAGAAAGAAAGAAGACTGGCTGATAAATCTTTTAAAAATGCTCAACCTTATCAGAGTTAAAGAAAGGCAAATCAAAACAATGATTCAAAACAATGTAACTTGTTCATCTACAAACCTGGGGAAATTGTGTTGATCTGATAACACCCTATGGTATGAGGGCGGTGGTAAAGAAGACAGCTCGCTTGATGAAGTAAATCCGTGTGTCATTTTTGAAAGGTACGTGTAATTATGTAGTTACCTAGCAGATCAATTTTTTAAAAATATGTGTGCTCTTTAATCCAAAAATTTCATTTCCAACACTTTATCTAGCAGATATATTTCAAAACTGTGCCAGGATAATTCAGGCAAGAATGTTCATAATGACCTAAATATCTAGTAATTGGAGGTAGGTTTATAAATTAAAGTACAACCATACAAAGGAATATTGTGTAGCTTTCAAAAAGATACATGCAATGCATTATAAAGAAAAAAGCAATACGCTATTGTCTAGCAGATTTCTTAGTCAAACACTCCCACTGCCAATCGCCATATGAGTCAATTTATTTCAAATTACATCCTGCCCACACTGCCAACCCACTTACTAGAGAATGGGTTTGAGGGGGCCTATAACAAAAAACTCATAGTAAGGCTGTTAAATAAAAAAAGCAAATAAAATTTCTGGAAAGGGGAAACGGAAAAGCCCAGGCAAATGTGTTGACTGTCACTGAGCAGGTAGCACAGCTCCAAGCTTCCTACGGGGAGGAGAGGTGAAAATGGGAATGCGATGGGTGATGTCATTCTCATTGTCTGGGAAAAGATTTCCAGCCTGTTTATCAAGGAAGACATTTTTTTTTTAACCTGTTGCTGAAGTCTAAGGGACATGATTCGAGACATTTTGAAAACATCTAGATTTGACCCTGCATCGGAATCACTCAGAGGACTCGTTATAACACAGTGCTGGGCCCCACTCCCAGTGTTTTCAGGGTTTCTAACAGGTTCCTGAGTGATGTTGATGCTGCTGGTTTGGGACCACACTTGGGGACACTGGGACCTTAGATTAACCATTCATTCATTAACCCTTACAGGTCAATGACTTCATCAGTACTTCTGCCTGAAGATCTGGAGATGATCTTCACATAAGCATTTCAGTAAAACACTGAAATGTAACCCAGTGAAATCATTTATAAAGCTAAAGAGGCCCAAATATATTTCTTTCTTATGATGTAATCAGAAAGTAAAGATGGAATTTGAGAACAGCCAGATATAAAGGGATTGCCCATGCGTTGGCCCTTCTTAACACAGAGGCATTCCACATCGCTTGCCCCTGGGAGGCAGAGACAGCAGCTGATGGGCAAATTCATGAAACACTGACTTGCATTAGCAATGGCCCCATCTAACCCACAGAGGAGGTAGTCTCCAGCCAACATCCAAAATACATTATAATTCAATCTCAATATCAAGACTCAAATGACCTTTATACAACCTGAACTCTTTTTTGTTTTTCCTTCTGATGTGGGGAATAGAGGATTGACTGTACCAAGAATTAACATTTGGGAGAGTCAGGCACTCTCTCCGGGACCAGTAAGAGTTTTCAAACTATTTTTCAGATATACAACCTCGTTTGTCTTCCAAAATCCCTGGGTGTTAAGCTGCACCTTTGTCACAGCACTAAAATCCTATGTCTGAGACCACTGTCTCTAATCCCAAGGTCATGGTTGTCAAAGCCCTCAGTGCCCTAAGAAGTAACTGGTGTGTTTAATGACTGCACCCAGATATAGGTCATATGTACGCACACACACTCAACTCTACTGGCACCCACACCCCAATAAATTGGTACCAGAATGTTTTACAGGATTAAAAACATCTAATGATGTATCCAACAGATGCACTTACAAGTCAAAAAGAGGAAAAACAGAAATTTTAAAAAAACTAAAAGTACTCTGAGATGACTAAATTTCATTAAGTTGAACTAGTTTTCAACAATTCAGTTAAATAAACTTTAAATAAGCACCCACTGCGTGCCAAGTACTATTTTAGGAGCTGGGAGTAGAAGTTGGTGTAAACCCTACTATGATGCCACTTGTAAGTGTAATGAGGTGGCATTTATATAAAACAGGTAGTTCTGAATGATATGGATAAGTTAAGTGTTAACTGCCTGGTTGGCAGCAATGCTCACTGAAGGGCCACGTTACTTTTCCTGGAGCCTCCAGGAGCCTTCCTGGAGGAGTACACAGATGGAGACCTCACAGATGATCAGGAATCAGCTGGAATGAAGACAGAGGAGTACAGGGAAGGACCTGTGCTAGGCTGGTGGTTGCATACCCAGAATCCTACACTCCTTCTTTGTTACAAACAGAAGTTCAATTTCATTCAGGATGGCACCTGGCCTGACGCCAAATATACTTCCCAGAACTCCTTAGACCCCTGACAACCATGTGACACATTCCTGGCTAAGGACATGCAGTGGAAGCCACAGTAGGGCTTCTAGAAAAGCCGTGGGCTCACATTTGGTTTTGCTTTCCCTTCTTTTCCCCTTGCCCTTCTTGCTGTGTGCAATACACATGGAAGACCAGAGGCGTGGCTGTCATTTTGCGGGGCATGAGGCGTGATAATAGGGAACAAGGCTGGTCTCTTGGAGACATCACGTCTGCCCCGGACAGCCTACTTCCAGTTTTCTTGTGGTTGAGAAAAGAAAATCCCTGTTTAGTTCAACTCCTGGAGTGAGGATGCAGCCACATGTATGCAAAACAGACACCGATCTCATACATGTACACAGCACTATTTGTGCATTACTATTTATTTATTTTGCTTGTTTGCATATTCTGGGGAAGGTCCCAAAATCTTAGAGAAAACGCTACTCACCCATTCACTACATGCTGAATCCTTCACGTACCAAAACATGAAGATTGCCCTGATACTTTTAAAAAATGTTTTTTAATTAAGTATCACATGCTATTAATAACCACGTTACCAGGAAGTTTAAATAGATTTAATCAAGAGCTAATAAGACTACAATGGATGGTAATTAAAAAATTCACATGAATACATAATCCCGGGGTTTAAGCAAAATGTGTTTAAATAAAATTTGTTCCTCCTCTCATCGTTCAGAAAGAGAACCATGAAGTATCACACATCAATCACATACATGCACATACACACATTTGTGTCCACGCACGTCCTTTTGTTGCTTCCGTACACACCATCAGTAGTCTCAAGCACTGATGTTGCTCTCCATTTCTTACATAAGCAGGTACTGAGAACCACAATGGGCAGAAAGCCATGCAAGAGTTTTCAAACCTGTTTGTTACCCCAATAATAATGTTAACAGCCAGTTACCCCCTCAGGGTGGAGTAAGAAGCAAGAAGTGCTCAGGCAGAGAGGACAACGCTGCTGCGGCTGCCCGATGCAAGCACAGACCGCCGAATGTTCTTGCAGGTATGAAAGCATCGGCCCATTGTCCCAGGACTTTACTACCAGCTCTTCAGGGCCCTCTTCCGCTGGGAGCGGCCTGGACCCTGGGAGGGGCGGGGTGCTCCAGTCTTGGCTCTCACCCTGACTGGCCATCCCCCTCGAGCAGTCACACCGGCCCCTCCACCTGTGCCGCCGTCAGCTGACCTGCATCAGTGATTCCAAGACTGAGGGGTTTGGTGGACCAATAAAATTCTACTTGAAAATTAAAAACTGAGGTCCAAAAAAGCTCTGCCAAGGTTGCCTTCTACTTGCAGAGGGCATACAAATAAAGCAACAACAAAAGCCAAAATAGACATAATGTTCCCAGCCACCCTTTATCGTGAAGATTTGTCCTTTTATGATGAAAGATTTCTATTCTGCCTATTTTGGAAGTGTGGGACTGTCCTCCAAGTCTCTTAATGTCCTGCTAATGATTTGATCCTTTATTTATTTATATATTTTTCCTCTGTATTTGAAACATTTTTTCCACTTGATCTTTCGGGCCAGTAGCTCACCCAAAGAGTCCTTATAACCCCTGGATTCTTGACCTTTTTTGGAACATGGATCCCTTCAGCATTCCCCTGAAACCTGTAGACCCTTTCCCAAAATAATACTTTTAAATGCATAAAATAAAATATGTGGCATTACAAAGAAAAGCAATTATACTTAAGTACCAATATCAAAACACTAAAATACACAAACTCATGATATAGCAGCAATATATATTTCTTTATTACATTAAATATCAAGCTCTAGTGGTGACACTAATGATCACAATTTCAAGCAGTGATGAGCATAAATGATACTGCAAGATATCTGCAACAACTCTGTTTTATGGAAATATTTTTTATTCCTGTTGATGACAAAGTCACAGGTATTACTAATACTCTTGGGGTTTCATCAGGAGACAAAGAAAATTAAAAAATGCATTTTCCTTCCAAATTAAATGTTATATTCTCCTATAATTTCAGGAACAGAAAATTTCCACACTACCCTAATGCCACTACTTGATTTTTTTATAGCCCATTCCATTCCCCATGGCACTGTATAACTGCATACATATGTGATGTGTCATTTTGACACAAGGGCAAATGTCAGTAAAAAGGAAGTCATCTTCTCACCCTGGCCCCCAGCCATTCCATTGCCCCCTGCCCAGGGTCAATCAACATTACCACTTTCTTAGCTAATTGTGCCATCTATAGAATGTTCCATTTAAAATGCATTTTGTTTACATTATATAAAAATTTCTCCTGCAGTGGAATTACTTCATACTTTTTTTTTGAATTATTGCCTTTCTCTTCCATCCTGTTTGACCAGCACCACTTATCTTCTGCTGACCATTCTCTGGCGGCTGGGTCCCCTTAGCTTAGTTTGTTACTTCATTCACCCTCTGAGCCCAGGCCAAGCTACTGGGACGCGCTGAACAGCAACAACTCCATGAGCCTGGGGCGGGTCCAGTTGGCTGGCTGCTTGTCCTCTGCCGAGGTCCCCAGGAAAACCACAGCCCCCGCAGCAGCAAAAGAGAATGTTCTGGTGAGAAGGAAGCAGCCATCCTCTGGAGCCCCCCTGGGAGCGCTCTCGGGGCAGCCATAAGACAAAACAGAACCACACACGCACACGCAGGCACCTTCTGCCATCCCATCATGTCATAAAATAAAGGACAAGCTCCCAAAATAAGAAAACTAAAACCTCATAATAAAAGGGCAAATCTTCCCAAGAAAAGGCAGTTGACATATCATAATCACACATATATAAGAACATGCAGAGAAAAAGGAGCTGAAGGAGGAGAGGCAAAAACTGAAGAAATAATGAAGGGAAATTTCCCTACTTTGCAGAACGACTTCAGCTGGCAGGGTGAAAGAGCTTGTCCAGTTCCAGTTAAGAATGGTTGTAAAAGGCACATATCTGGTACTTGCTCAGTAGAGAAAAGCTATTGTTTTTATGTGTTTATCTTGTAATCATTCATCTTACTATATTCCCTCCTTAATTCTAGTTATTTTCTTTTCTTGATACAGTCTCTTGGGTTTTCTGACAGTTATCATCAACACAAAGAGGATATTTTATCTTTTTATTTTCAATATTCACCCTTTTCTTTTCTGGTCTTACATTTTTTAGAATCTCCAAAAGTCTGTTAAAAAGTGGTAGTAGTTGTCATTTCTGATTTTAATGAAAAATCTTGAAAACTTCTAGACAAAAGTAACAAGTTACCTATAAAGAAAAGAGAATTAGCCTGGCATCAGACTTCATCTGCATGCTACTGAGAGAAAAGAATATCATTCCCAGAATTCTGTACCCACATGAGGTATCATTCAACTTCCAGGGTAAAAGGAAATTTTGAAGGTAATTTAATAACAACAACAGAACCTTAACTTAAGTATAACAACTTAAGTACCTTATGTGTAAGTCAATACTTATCTAGGACTCATTCAGTGCCTGGTTCTATTCTAAGTATTTCACTTACTGTGATAGTTTGTCTATAAAAGTGGCTGCAATTAATTCCTTCTCTCCCTTTGCATTCATACCATTCGTCCAACTCAAAGTGGAGTCTAGTCTCCCATCTCACAGAATTGGGGTAGTGTTGCTGCACCAATTCTAAGCCAAGACTCTATGAAGACTGTCAGTCTTGTACCTCTTGGAGCCCTAAGCTCCCATGTAGAAATCCAGGCCACTCTGATGGAGAAAGAGGCTACAAGAAGGAGAGCTGAGACATGTGAGTGCAAAAGCCATCCTGGACATCCAGCCCCGCTGAGTCTTCAGATGATTCCAGCCCCTGCTGCTATGTTGACGCCAACCACACAAAAACCTGCCAACAGGAATTGCCCAGCTGAGTCCAACCAACCATAGAACACTAGAAATAATAGTAAATGGTTGTTTACACTGCTATTTTGATAGGTAGATAGAAAGATAACCAGAATGCTTACACTAACTCATTTAATCATCACAACACTCATGTGAGGTAGTGATTCTTACTACCCCCACTTCGTGGATAAGGAGACCTGAGACCCAGAGAAGTTAAATAACTTTTCCAAGGTTATACGGCTAGAAAGAGAACCCTTGAGAAATGCAAAGATTCAAAAACAAGTAAACCTCATGTTTCATATGTAAAAAATATTGAAAAAGACCTTAATACAACAAAAATGCATCAGAGCAGACTTCGAGGTAGAGGAAAGGGAGAAAAAGAGAGGAAAAAACAGTGGTGAGAAGTGTATCATGTAAATGTATTATGAAATCTAAATAGTTAGTGACACCATTACTGAGAACATACAAATTAAACATTAAAGACTTATAAAATAAGAGACAAACTGCAAGGGTATAACAACAGTGCAGAATGAAAGAAAACCTAGGAGCTGGGAAGGAGCAAGGCTGGAGGTCGACTCAAGAAAAATAAGTAAAAGCATTCTAAAGATGTAAATTAAGAAAACTGACTCAATGCACAGAAAATTGAATAGACCAATTACCATAGAAGAGAGTGGGAAAGCGGTGAAATTTCTACCATTAAAAAAGGGAGCAGAAACAGATGATTTTACGGTGAGGTCCATATAACTTATAAAGAATAGTGTTAGGTTATTTAAGTTACTCAAGACTATAGGAACATAGAGAAAACCCCTAACTCCATTTTATAAAACTAGCTTAACCTTAAAACTGGAATTGATAGATAGTCCAATAAAACTACAGAGCAATTCCACTTATAAATATCTGCAAAAATCTAAATGAAATATTAGCAAGTAAAATCCAAAAGTAGATGAAGTGAATGTTGCCAATGATTGAGTGGAGGTTACACCAGGAAGGCCGTTTCCACATCAGCAAATCCATTGACATCATTCACGGCAGCAACAGCTGCACAGAGGAAACACGGTCGGCTACATCACCAAGCTCTAAAAGAGCACTTGGTAAAATTCTATAGCCATTTTTAATAAAACTCCAAGTAAAATATACAAAGAAAGAAATCTGTTGAATGTGAAAATATCTATTTTTGAAAATCAATTGCAAACATCATTCCAAACAACCAAATGCCAGGAATAAGATGGGACACCTGCTATTATCATCACAATTCAACAGTGAATTTAAGAAAAGAGTTAAAATAAATAGAGTGAATAAAAAGGTAAAAATGTTCCCCTTTAAATGCTGATGTTCTGTATATATACCTAGGAATTTCATACCAGGTTAAAAACAAGAACAACTAGAATCAATGAAGGAGTTTGATCAGGTGGCTGGAAAATGTTAGAGCTTTTTTTCCACATTTGCAATGAAAAATTTTAAAATATAACAGTGCTGTAATAGCATCAAAATGAAAATTAAAAAATATATAAATTCAAATTTTATACATACATTTTTAATACAGTCCAATTAGAGTAGATATAATAAAATTTGGGGCAAGATTAAATGTCCAAAACTGGCAAGAAGTTTTTGGAAAAGAATAATGAGGGGTGGACCATACCAAACTTAAATCCATCTGAATCAAAACATGGCATGGGAATAAACAACAGAACAGGCTAAAGAGCCTAGAAATGAATCCTAGAATCATTTCTGGGGTAAATCCCATTTGATCATTGGCAATATCCGTAGAATAGGAACTTCTATATGACAAAGTGAGCACTGTGATCTGTCTGTGGTGAGAACCGCTTACTGATGGCACAAGCGCAACTGACTATGCACGTGGGAAAAAAGAACTAGGTAGGGTTCCTACCCCCCATGCTATTATGAAGTCATTAAAGAGACTGAGTTAGCTCTATGCCCTCTCAAGTGGGAAAGTCCACGCATACTGCTGAACAAGAAAAGTCAGATTCAGGGAATATGTTACAATGATCCCTCTGTTTTTGGAATATCTCATCTACCATTCAGAATTATGGATAATGGATCATGAGGACATGACTAAAACTGCTTTGGAGGATGCCTTTTTGTACAAAACAAAACATAAGTATACACACGCACACACACACACACACACATTTGTAAAGGGTTATACACACATGGTGAGAAACACCGAGTTACGTGTATTAGTTTAAAGCTCATTGACATTTAGGGACCAGTCCTAGGTAAAAAGGGAGGGAAGAACAAACAATGTAATTTTTAAAAGGTACCCACAATAAATACAGAATGTGCAATTTATCTAATTTGTGTGTGTAGGGGGAGGGGGGAGAGAGAGAGAGAGATATGAAAGCGTGGCCACCTAAATGTTATTCATTGTCATCACGGAGGTATGAATTTCAAATGATTTTTACTGTATATAACCAAGGAAAAAATAAATTTCATTATCAAAAAAGGATTCAAACTTATAAAGTACAAATATATGGATATAAACTTAATTTTAAAATAGATTTTAAGTGAATGCCAAGTCAGGGAATCTTCATAATCTTCTTTGTGAAGTTTGAATAAGGTGGAGAACAAAGGCCAGTAATACATGCTTGACACAGATTAATGATCACTATTATCATTATTCCAGAAGTTTAGAGGTCACCTGTTGACAACTCTGTCTGAAAGTATAACCTCAGGGACCCAGGGCAAAAGAAAGCTCATGGAATCACTAATGGTTCTAAAGCCACTTTCACACAGAGGAAAGAATATCGGTTGATTTCCCCAATACAACTGCACAGTGAGAAGAGATGACATCATTGTGAATTCACGGTTGAAGCAGAAACATTTGCTTCTGACTTTCCAAAGAGAGGCTCTTAGGTACTGTTGTCACCCTGATAGAAACGTGACAGTATAAACTGATTACCGCACTTTTTATTCCAGACTGTCAAGCCACAGGATTTGTAAGCGGACTTTGTGTAATATCTGTCTACCACCAGCATCAGGTCTGGAGAAGCCTTTCCAGTCTCATTGGGCACCTTGGTATTCAAACCCTAACCACAAAGGAAAGCAAATTACCCTGTTACTGCCGAATCTTTAGCAGTCAGCACTTCAAAGCCCCAGGAGCTAACAGATGGTAATAGATTCCCGGAGAATTTAGAAATCCCTGTGGTTAAAATACTTTTTAAAATGTATCCAGTCTTTCCAGCTAGGGAAAGCTAATCTCATCTTCTCTCACGGTACAGTGCAACCCAGATCCCTTAATCTTTCTCAGATTTGTGCATAATACCCTCTGATGTTCAAGTAATGCCGTGTCCAAAAAAGCAGCTCCCTCATGCACCCCTGGGTGCTCAGCCCACCAGCTGCCCCCACAGCGAGAGCAGGACCACGCATGGCTCGGCCCCTTCCTGGTGAGGCTGCCCTGCCAACCCTCTGTCCTCTAGACTCACTAACTCTGTGTCCTTAATTCTTCATAACCTGGTTATTCAGCACCTTCTAATATCCTGCCAGAGCCAGGAGGAGGCAATTTGTTTTCAAAATATATGCTTCTGTAGTTGTGAGGAGAAAATGTTCTTATCTTTACACAGTAAAGAGCTTTGAATTCATCTACTCGGCATAGCCACTGATGACCAGACTGACTTCACTAGCGTGACTGCTGAAAAATGCTAGAAACACAAGAAGGGGTTTTAAATGGAAACTCTTCAAGCTAAATCAGCCCTCAAAATACTTCTGATGGCATCTACTTCAGTGTAACACTGAAAGGCTACAGATGCATAAGTGGATTCAGAAGCCTGATTATAATTACCACAAAAAAGGGCTTTTAGAGTTATCACCGAATCATCCTAACTTTGGGAGTCAGAAAAGATTTATGCGAAGCTACACCTGAATCAGGTGGGTATATCGAAAGAGCACAGACTGTGTACTCTTATCATGCACCTGAGCCGATGTACAAGGCTTATTCTTTCTAGTGGGGTCCTACATAAAGCAATATCCTTTCAATTGACAGTGAACTTTCCCTGGGGATCAAATCCGGACCTGAGGATTTCAAAAGAATAGGTATTCAGTAGCTTTGTATAATGTCAAAAAAAAAAAAAATGACATAACAGCTCTGTATGGCTGGCAGCACACTGCTTATATAAATGGAAATAACACTCACTACTATGTGATCACAGCTTCCGTTTTCCTTACGGGGATTTAAAATCACCACATCAATTTCCCAGGAGTTGAGAGAAAAGCTGAGACATGCTGAGCATTCACAAATTCCACCCTCCTCTTACTTTCAGTCCAAATGACCTTCTAGAAGTTGTTTCTACAACCCCGTGGATGGTGCCTTTATGCCAGATTTACACACCCACACCCTGTGCTCTGACTGTCCTGGGGTGAGCTCTTCCTCTATCAGTTCTAACCTCTCTGCCATCACACCCTCTGCTGTGGACTGAACTGTGTCTCCCACAAATTCCTGTGTTGAAACGGTAGCCCCCAATGTGATGGCATTTGGAGATGGGACCTTTGGGAGGTAATTAGGTTTAGATGGGGTCACAGGTGGGGCCCCCATCTGATAAGATTAGTGTCCTTATAAGGAGAGATACCACAGAGCTTGTTTCCTTCTTTCACTCCTGTGAGGACACAGTGAGAAGCTGGCCACCTACATGCCCCAAAGAGAGCCCTCACCAAGAATCAAATCAGCTGGCATCTTAATCTTGGACTTCTCAGTCTGAAGAACTTTAAGGAAAAAATTTCTGTTGTTTGAGACATCCAGTCTGTGATATGTTTGTTTTCACAGTCAGAGCTGACTAAACCATCCTCCTATGACTTTCCTCTGCTCAGTTCCTTGACTCTAGTCAACGAAACCACTTGTCCTACTAAAAGCACATCCTTTGTTCACTACTTCCTCACAAGTCAGGACACTTATGACCATATTTCCTTCTGTTTGATATAACCTCTCCTTCAGAAAGTTTCCTCCTACTAGTAACACTTCTTCCTCCCACTAAAAGTGAGGTGTGTCATGGGTAGAGAACACAGGGTCACACACTCTTGAGTGGCCTCTAAGAGACACCTACATGACACAAGGATCAAATGCCTGCCTTTATAAGCATGAAATCAAATAATATTCCTGGAAAGCATTTTATAGGTTGTGAGAGGTCATATGAATGTAAAACATCATCACACTGTCTTAGCTTCTTTTGCAGAATCTGACTTCCCCGCAAAGAGCCAGTAACAGCTCCAGTAAAAAACAAACAAACAACAATAACAAAAAAAAAATATGCAAAGATCCACATTAGTCCATGTCATCCCTGAAGCCATGTTACTTTAGGACAAGAAGTATTCTCCAAAATCAGAAAAAAATTAAAGGTTTAGAATAAAAGAAAGCTCAAAAATGGTTTTAAGAACTTTCTATACCAGACACCAGATACTAATTCAATGATATTGAACAAGAGCTTCCCTACTAGATTGTGAGATTCTCAGGGGTCAAGTTTTACTCACCTTTAAAACTCCAGAGTATATTCCAGTGCCTGGCACACAGCAGGGAAAAAACCCCTCCCTCGCTCATTCAATGAACAAATGTGCTGCCACACTCAGAAAGTGCTCAACAGTGCTCACTGCTGCTGACCACCGCCAGGGCTTTTCTCTGTAAACGCAGAGCAGCAGAGCACAAGGGAAAGCTTTGGTTCTGAAGTCACACGAACCTGCTCAATGACACTGATTCTCCAACTCACCTTGGGTCAGTGCCTCAATTTTGTCGTCTGTAAAATGGGGTTACTAATGCGCACCATCAGGTTTGTTGTGAATGTCAGAGGAAAAGCACGTAAAGCACTCGGAGCATCGTCTGCACACAATGTGTGTGCTTAGCAAATAAAGGTTGTGATTGATCATTGATGAATAGACCCAAAGAGGAAACAACATACAATATAAATCTACTTCTGCCCACCACATTGTGTTGCAACCTATTTCTCTTTGTAAGCTACGTCTAGAAATAATGTCATTCGATTACTGTCTACACTATTCTGTGACTTCATGTGTTATAATATTTTGTGCAAAACATAAAAAATCCACAGTACTTAGAAGATAGAACTGGCTATCATAAAATCTTAGATACTGGGATTTAAAACATAAGCTAGGATATATACCCTAATGTTTGGGCCAAGCAGTAGGGACAGGACCTACATGGCTGAGGTAGCAGGCAGTGCTGTGACAATTCCACATGGAAATGCCCCAAGGAATTTTCCACAAAGTCAAAAAAGTAGGCTGTCTCTAAGTAGGACAGAGAGTCACTAAGCAAGGTAAGAATGAGCCAACATGAAAATCTGCAATAAAATGGAACCACGGAAGTGCTGGATGAGCTGAAGATAGAAACGGAGGACAAACTAGGTCTCCTGACGTTTTCTATACCGGTAAGAATCAGCTAGCACATAACTTTGAGGCAGAATAGTAAAAAGCTAGAGAAATTCCTTGGCAAGTAGAATGGAGAAACTGAGACAGACGGCTGATTCAAACTGGCCCTGGCCAGCACCCTGGCTTACTTGCCTCCTGCTGGCTTGCATGACCACACCTTTATGCATTAAGCCCTCAGGACAATGAGGTTCTGATCATCATCACATAATCTTAGGAAAGAAGTTGACCACAGAGACAGAGCTTTGGTCCAACTAGAGATAACAACTCAGCCTCAGTTGTATTTCAGCTCCAGGCCCAGAAAAGCAGCAAAACCAGATGAAGCAACGCCATGGCTGACATCAGAACCAGACAAAATGACCAGTGACCCCCTACCCGAGCACTGACCAAGCAATAGGAGCCATGACCATGAAAGGACAGACCAGGAAAGCGGATGAACATTTTATTAAAATATCCTGCAAAATTCCCACCTTTAGAAAACAGATTAAAACCCCTTAAGACAAAGACCCAGCATGCATTCTCTCTAGAGCACACCTGCGCAGTCCCTCTTTGCGCATGCATCTTTTCTTTCTTTCTCATAAGCTCTAAGGGCTCTTCTTTTGCCTCTGGAACTTGTTTCCTGAGCTCTTGCTGTCAGCTGCCTCTGTGACTTTCTAAAAGGCCAAGGCAGCCCTCTGAACAGCACACTTGAATCTTCTCTTCGAGTGCACTTTCACTCTGCATGTTAAATAAACTTCCTCTTGTGCTACAGCTCTTGGTCTGAATTTTTTCATTGCCAAATTTCAGAACCGAGAGCCTGGATCGCTACTAACAGCTTCACAGCTACAACATGTGTGTGGGTCCCCTCGAGGGGCAAGGGTACCCTGCCCATCCTTTCCAAAGAACAGACAAGAGATTATTCAAAGTAAAGATGAAGTAATTAGGTGCCGAGAGTAAGAGGTCAGAAAGCCAAACTAAACAGTGGAGCTGCGAACAAAGCTAAAGATTTTCAAAACGGGGCAATATCTTCTTTCAGCTCTTCAATATAGAACATTTTTAAAATTATTCGAGGTCCAAAATATGAGTGAGTTACCAAGACAGATTATCTCCTCACAAGCAATTCAAAGCAAAATAATTACAATCAATTGCATTTAATTAACCAGCAGCACATAATGCTTTCCAAAGTGTTCACACATATATAATTCTACTTGGGAAAATGCTAGGAGGTTAAATGCTACATAGTCAAGAGCCAGGGATAGATAGGGGGTCCGCTAGTGTGATCCCAAGAGAGGGAGCCACCATGCTAGCCATATGAATGCACCACTTTGGTGCTGTCCTGGAGTGCATCCCCTGCACCGCAGCCTCAGAGAGACAGCTTGAGGCGCCTGTCCTAACAGGCCACAGAGAGTCAGAGCAGAGGGAGGGACCAACTGGAAACATGAAGCTGGTCCACCTCCACTCAAGGCCTGGCTCAGGGAGAGATCAACGTTTCACTGAACAAAAGACATTACAGATCAAATAAAGATACCAAACCAAAGCCCCATTGCAGCGACAGGTCAAAGCCCTTAATCCAGGTGACCTGTGCTGCTATTCAAATGCAGCCATTGTGATGAAAATACTCCTGGATTCGGTTTGTAAGCCAAGGGCAGACAAGCACAGATGTTCCTTGAGGCCATTCATTAATGTGTGGGGCCATTTTGGCTTCTCGGTTCCTAATTACCATAATTCTCCAATTTGGTTCTCATCTTCTAAATGCCTAACTCGGTCATTCTCCCTGAAGCCAGCTTCGTGCCTGTTTGTGATATAGCATTTTTATGTCTTAAGATTTTAACTTCTTCAGGTGTCTTGATAGCAGTAAACTCAGGAAAACATTAGCAAATTAACTCACAGAGACGGAGATCCTCTTGCTGTCCCCCACTCCCCATTTCTGTTCCCCACCCTGTATAACTGGCCTGGTTTCTCTGTTATACCCAGGACTGTGTTTCTGCCATGAAAGAGCTTCCTAGGAAAAGGTTAGGGAGATTGTTATCAGAACAGGAGTTAAGAAGAGTGATCGATCAAATGTCACAAAGCAACTTCCATTCCGTAAGTCTTCAAAAGCTAAGGCTTAGGATATTATTTTTACCTCCCAGCCACTCTCCCCTCCCCCTAAAATCATGGCATTATTGACCTTTAAGTCTTTTGATGTAACTTGATCTGGCAATGCCCACTATAAACCTTAACAAAGTGCAGTACAGTACCAACCTGTTCTGTTAGAAAAGGAACTTTCTGGGACTTTCCCAGTCCTTCCAGGAAAGGTGAGAGATAATGTGCCTAACACTAGAAAGGGTTAAATTCACCAGGCTGTTCAGAATTTTTAATCTTCCTTTTAATGTAAGTCATAGTATCATTAACTTGAATGTTACTGAAAACAGGTTTAGTTGAGCAGCTCATAAAATAATAACATTAAGAAGGAGAAAAGTAATTTGACTCAGTGAAGCTAAGAATGTGTGAAGAACAGATTTCAAATCTAGCTAATCACTTTAGAAAAAGAACCCCCAGCCTTCCGCAAGGATTGCATGGCTTTCCCTCCTTTCTCCCTCCCATCACGCCCCCGATTCCCCTACCTCTGCACTCTTTACCCCTGTTGTTCAGCTGCAAAAATTCCATGAACATTCAACAATTCCCAGGTATGTTCCCCGGACGCATCAATTTTGCAGGAGGGCTTCCTTACATACGGCTTTCCTTAGCTCAGGAAGATGGAGCCCAGCGCCTCTGATCCTTCTCTTAACTACCCACAGATGGCAAACTAGAGTAAATGCCTGTTCCAGAGGGTTTGGGATTCAGCCCAAGGTAAAAAAGAGAAATTTCCTTGAGGCCTCATGTTTGGTTTTTCTTTTTTTTTTTTAATGTCAATTCTACGCCATAAAATATTCATCTGTTTTCAGACAAAACAGTATATTTTTTGAATTCACGTGGAATGAATGCTTCGGGGAGCTGTGCCAGATTAATTCTTTGCGTATTGTGGTACACTAGGAGTATTGATTTACACTATCCTCTATTTCTATCAAGATTCACTCAAACCTTTCATCTCCTCGGCCTCTGTAGTTCATCTTCAGAAAAAAATAAGGTGAAAGGTAGTTCAACACATTTAATTATTTAAATAAAATTAAAGTTATTGTTTAGGAACATTTAGAAGAGAGAATTTCAATTTTACTTTTTCCCGGATTTCCCCTTTACAGTACAGAGACTGTGGAAACTAGAATTTTTGCTACTTTCCCATTGCCTTTTTTCATGTGTGTGGCTAACAGAACCCTGGGTCAAGTGGGTAGCTTATCTCAAGTAGTTTAGAGAGGTTAATTCCCCCAACACCTATAAAGGGGGTGGCACCTGACCCAGACCTAGATGGAATTCTTATCTCCTTAGCTGCAGATGTTGGTTCAGGAAAGGGCACGTCAAACCTTTCAAACCAACCAAAGCCAATCGGTGCACTCCCCAGCACTTTTGCCCCAAAGCTCTTTCCCCGATATTGTTACTGTACATATGCAACTCTGAAGAAGTCAGTGACTGTCTCTGTTAACATGTGAAGAAGCCTCCTGAGAATCAAGCCCATTTATGTAAGAAATGCTGAAAGAGAATCTAGAGGAATGATGCAGAGACTTACAGAGAAAGGCACAGAGAGGCATTTACAAAGGGGAGGGGGGAGGCACAGAGGAGTGGGGGAGGAGAGAGTCCTGGGGACACCACTTTGACCCCTAGATTCCACTGGACCTGATGCCAGAATGCCCCACAGACCCCCCATTTATGGGAGAGGAAACAAACACTCTTTGGCATATAGTAATTCAGGTTAGGTCCAGCCATTTATAACTGTACACCTTCCAAAATTAAAATAGGAACATGTGATTCTCAACTTCAAATCCTTCAATGCTCTCTATCAAATGCAGGGTGGGGTGAAAGTAGGTTTACAGTTGTTCGTATGGAAAATAATACGATAACTAATAAATAATAATACAAGCCTAAACTCCGTGTTTCACGTATTTACCCCATCAACCTACTTTTGCCTCACTGTGTATTTAGCGAGGATCCAAAATCCTCAGTATAGCACCCAGGTCATCTGCAATCAAGGCTCCACCTTCCATGGGTCAAGGATGACCAACGGATGAGCGCTGGTTTGGTTCACAACGTGCGACGATGACTGGGAACATGCTCCAAGTCTTTAAAAAGGATGTCTTCCCATTTTCTCAATGTATTTCATTGTTTATAATATTAAGGCTATCTCTACACTCTCTCATTTACCCACTATTCCCGCGTTCCCCTTGCTGGGGGTGTCTTATCCTCATTATCTGCACAGTGAATGTCCATCCACCTCAGCGCAAGCAGTCTTTTCTCACTGAGTTGCTCACTTCTTCTTGGCTTCCTTAATGCCACTTTCGGGGCACTCAGTGCTGTAGCCACTGTCAGCAGGCTTGCCTCCACACCCAACCAGGAGCTCTTCCAGCCTGTGACCTGTCCTACAGTACCTCCCATGTAGTAAATCTTACGTGCACACTTACTAAACGAAAGAATGAATCAGTGAAATTAACTTACACTGGTCAGTGCTACCTGAATAAAAGGCAAGGTGAGAAAGGGAAGTAGATGCCAGTTGGCTTCCTTCTACCTGCAGCCCAACCATGGTCCTCTATGACTCAAAATGAGTTTGCCTGAGAGAGACATGCAGAGGACTCAATTCACAGGACTCAAAGCATTAAAATGTTTTCTTCCCTCTCCTACTGTCCACATTCAGTCACAAAATCTGCCCTGATCTTACTTCTCTTGATGAAACATTTTGTTCTGATACTCGTATGGGAACTGGGAATTAATGCGAAACTAGAATCTCAAGCTAAGAAAGGAGTTGGCTTTCTGGGAAAGCACCTCAGTCGCTGGAAGGACAGCGTCACGGTCATGCCGGGTGCACTGACATTTTTCCATTTGGTCTCATCACTCAACAGTGCAGTCCCTAGCCTTTCCAGGACGCATGGTCCTACGGTTATGATGGCGGTGGGGCCGAGGGCTATATTTTCATAACTAGGGAGCTGGACGGCTGGTGGATCAGCCTTCATTTTTGTGACTGCCTGGAAAGGTGACTGGAAGAGACTTCAAGTCTTGATAAACATATCCTCCCATGCTCCCCATTTATTTCATTGTTTATACTCAATCGGTAGCCAACGGGTATGAGGATCGCAAGCAGTCGTCTGCTGCTTTGCTGCAAGCTGCCGCACAGAGAGGGGATGTTAGTTTAGTTCTACCAGAACCTCCCCTTCAGTGCACCTTTCATCCATTCTCTTCCTTTTCAGAAATTCCATTAGCCTTCAGATTTATTCTAAAATGCCGATTTTCTGAGTCATTGCTCTTTGCTAAATGAGAAGGCATGGTTCACACTGCCTGTATCATCTTATGCTAACCGCCTCCTTGTTTTCAGCAGGTGGGAATATGTTTGTGAGCAAAGCCCACAGTTTCCACCTGGGAAGCAGGTATTCAAATCCCCACTCTGAGTCTGATAATAAAGGACCTGTTTCCACCCTCAAGGCTACACACTGCAATCAGGCTTCTTTTGGAGAGAACAGTTTCTAGCAGCTGAAGGCAAGAGGATGTTATCAGTGAGAAGCAGAAAATCAAGACCTTCCATGTCAGTAAGCATTATTAAAATTCAAAGCTCACAGCAGATGAGAAATCAGAAAACCATCTTACAAAGAGGGGCAAATTCCTAGGCAGCTGCAGTGGAAACAAAAATACTCTAAATCTAAGTGCAATCGGAAACAAAACCTATTACCCTGCCATTACTGTTCGGAAGAGCCTCCTTTCCTTGTAATTATAACTAAGTTCAGGTTAGTCTTCATTCTTAAAGAAAGGGTAACTTCCCCCCGTGCTATTTATCTTTTTACAGAAGACTCAAAAGGTTAAAATATATGGCTTAGGTTTTAAAGACATTTTCATTTCAAAAAACATAGGCAATTATAATAGTTAATAACAGGTTTGGGGGAAATTCTTGATCTTTTGCCACGATGTATTTATTTAGTCGCACCCAGGAAATAGTGGCCTGGGGGACATGGGTGATGTCCTAGAACCATGTGCTGCCTCAATTTTCCAGTTCCTGGAAAGGAAGCCTCCAGCCTCTACCCCAGGCCCCAAAGCAAATCATTCTCAGGTTTTCTCTTTTCTCTCACTTTCTCTTGCTTTGCATAGGTTAAAAACAAATGTACAACTTTCTTTTTTTTTTTTTAGTACCAAAGAAAAGTCAACTGTCTCTCCCTCCCATTTTCCTATAGCCCTTCTGTTTGGGAAAGGGGACAAACAAAGAAGGCTTGATCTCTCTCTATGGTAATTATGAGAAAGAAAAATTTCAGTATCTGTACAGAACCAGTGCAATTGCATCCAGTGAATTCACTGGTCATTTCAGTCTAAGAAAATAAATCTCCCCAGTTGCATGGCTGAGAAGACCAGTTTAAGTCCCTGAATTCTTAACAGAAAGCTCACCAAGGTAGCCCTATGCAGACATGACGGACATTAGGACTCTCTTGCTAGTTATCCAAGTTGCCAGTTTCTTCTGCAAACTAGGGCTTTCCTCTGGTTAATACTGTTGAACTCAGGTAAATTCAGTATGTCCTTTCTGGTTTGTCCTCTTGGGGGCTTAGTGGAAGAAATGGGCCTTTAAGATGCTTCTGCTCCAAATGCTGTCCTCACAGAGGGTCCATGAGACTGGTCGGCTGGACTTACGCATAGTGAATAAAATGAGGCACTTATGAATACCCAACCTCAGTTATTCACTCTGCCTCCTAGCGCTTCTTGAGCTCTCCTTCAGGGAGAAGAAGGGGTCAAAAATGAAGCAAAGGGAAGAGAGAAAAATGAATGAATGGGCCCCATGAGGCCACTTGAAGATAGAGGGACGGTGGATTTGCACCTGGACAGAGCCTCGTGAGACGTGAGCAGTCTCCTTGTCTAGTCACGGACAACCATGGTGACACCTCAAGACAGGCTGTTCCCTTTGGGCTGTTTCCTCTGTGGTGCCAGCTGCAATGCCAACACCGGCGCCCAACTGTGGCGAGTTCTGTGTCAAGTGGAATGTTTCCCCGCCCAGTGCCTGCGACGGGGACCAGTGTTGGGCCTTTCCACAGGAACAAAGCAAATAACGGAGATTTCGTGCTCGACACAGAGGACCCGGAGGAGACACACCCCTTAGTACTGCCTTCTCAATTCTCATGCCAAACAAACACTGTCATCCAAGAATTTCTAGAAAGGATGCCATTTTGAGTTTTCTACAGTCACAGGCAAATGCCCAGGAGTTGGTGGTCAGAATGCTGTGTCTTTAGCTGATGTTACAAACGGAAATGTGTGGTACCTCAATGCATACAATTGGACTCTATATATATTTTGCCCATTTCCTCAGTAAATAAAATACGAACATCTTATGATTGAGACGCTGTCAGAAAGTGAAAAGCCCACTATGAATGCTAAGATTGATTAGCTCCTGCATTCAGTCAGTCAACAAATATTTAATGGGCTCCCACTGTGTGCTAAGAACTGCCGTGGTAACACAAGCGGGAATAAGACATAGCACCCACCCCTGAGAAACTTACAAGGTGGAAGAAATGAGAATTTAATATGATGTTTGCTACAATGTGGATTTTTTGCTGAGTACTATTGAACCATAAACGAAGATTCAGTGACTGTCTAGGAAAGTTGGGGAAGGCTTCAGAAAAGAAATGGCGCCTTATTTAGATCCTTCAGGCTGAATACATGTTTTATAGTTGGAGAAAGAAGTGCAGGTCACAGTGAGCACGCCATGGTGGGAAAACTCAGTTGTGTTACTCACTGGTCTATATCATCAGTTACTAGGAAATCCTCACCACCGTTACATAAAAGCAAATGCATCAATGCTTTACATTGAAAAGTCATGAATTTGCTCTAAGTATAGTCAGTTCATTGTATTTTACCAAACTGATTCTTTCTATGGTATGGACACAGTTCATGGAAGGCTGTGAGCCATAATGGCTGAGGAAGCTAAATACTCCTCTCATTCTGCTTTCCATGTACTTCTTCCTTCAGTCATCTATTATTTGGGGTCCCTTTTGACTGGACTTACTTTAATCTTTGAACTGTACATGTGGCAACACACATGATCTCACGTCTCTCTGATGTTAAACTAACAGATGTCAAGTTTAATTTTGTGGTACTTCGATAAAAGGATTAAAGGAAAGCTCATGAAAGCAATCACCTCACCAAAACACTGAATTTTAACAATAATTAATGAGGCCAAAGATGTGGTTGAGTTTAGCCTGGTAAGAAATGTGCATATTACGAGATAAACACTCATACTAGATAGTTTTTGACCCAAAACACATTTATTGACCTATTAAAACCTGAGGCATTACTTAAGATGGGTCTTTTGGTATAGAAAACTTAATATTTTCATGTGACTTAAAAAGCAGTCATTAGGCTTGGAATAATAGAAAAGTTTTAGAAACAGAAGAGTAGTGATGGTTTGGCAACATTGTAGATGTAATGAACACCACTGAATTGTACACTTTAAAATGGTCAATTTTATGCTATGTATTTTTACCACAATAAAAAATACCCAAAAGTGCACTCTTTGGAATATTGTCTTTATAAACCAGATGTTGACACTCAGAGTTATTTATTCTTTTCATTTTCCTTGGAGAATATTTAAAAAGATCAACAACTCTCTAGTTATTGCCTTGTATCCAGGCAAAATCATGTGTAAAGTATTAGCAATGTAAGAAAACCTAGTCTATCTTAAAGAATTTCAGAGGGAGATTAGTCCAAAATATTTTCATAACTTTCTCTTAAATTAATAAAGTAGTATCATTAAAACATCATTAACATCAATTTGAGTATTTACTTCTCTTCTATAGTCATTCAGGAATTATTCCAATTCTTACCGTTTCTTAGGTATGACCAAATTTTGTGCATAATTAAGTTGTTCTGACACTAACTAAATTTCATACAAGATATGAATCAAACTGTTGAAAGATTTAGAACCTCCAGTGATTTATGATACAGTCAGTAACACCAAACTGAGGTGCTGACTGATGTCAACGTGAATTTCACGAACGTGATTTAGGGCCACAGAATTGGGTCTAAAGCAAATATTCAGAAAGTGAAGTACGTTGAAGAGTTAGTTTTAAGAATCAGCATTATGAGGAAGAGATGTAAGAGTTGAAATTAATGAGACCCTATCTAATAAGTAGAATAGGATTATAATTCTAGGAATTATGTATGACAATAGGAAATAATACAAGTAACAATAGGAAAATAATCAATTCTATCTTAGAAATTATCATCATACCTAACAGAAAATGAGAGATATTTTACCCCAATATTACTTTTGCATATGGTACAATTAGCATCATATGAGATGTAACTTCAGGGTAAAAGAATAATTTCATACCTCTTTCCTATTTGTAATAATACTTTGCACTTAAGGAAATTACAACTTCCCCATGTTAACAAAAGTATTTTTTAAGATGTATTTATGATCTGGAAAGCAGCCAGAATTTCCATTAACAAGGCTATGTTTTTCCTATTAAGTTAAGTCAATTTAATTTTTAAGTTCTTCAAGAGTTTTCTCACCATTAAACTTGCTATACACTGGACTAGGACTAAAGATGATGAAACAACACTTAACACTTATGAGCAAGGAGTATTCAATCTGATCTTTTCTCTCTAGCAATATTCAGAGCAATAAAACATCAAAGAATAAGTAAAGATTGGGTGGAGGACTTTCATACCTGAAAATCAGCACTAATTAACAGTCATTAAACAAGAGAAGCTTAATAGAGAAAAAGAGTTCTAGACTGCCATTCAGAAGACCTAGATCTGAGTTTCGCACTTTGACTTCAACCTATGTGCTTTTACAAAACCTGACTCCCTGCCACCCGATAGTGTTGTCGGGACAACCGGCATATGAGAAAACAGTTGGTAAATAGCCCAGCACTGACGAATACACACTAATACCACTAACACCACCAGGATTAGAAATTCGTTCCCAGTGTCAGACATCAGTCCATCCATGATCCTATTCTCCTGGATACCTTCTCTCACTTCGATGTTATATCTTCCTCAAGCATCTACCATTCTCCACGCTAACATCACTCTCTGTTGGTGAACTGTCTCTCACTTCTCTGAGAAATCTGAAGAAATCAAAATACAACTTCCACAGGCTCTCACTACCTCCTCTATCTGCTCGCCAGAATCTGTGTCCACTTGGCCTTCCTTCTGCCAAAGGGATGAAATGTCCATGCTTGTAAAACAGGGCAAGCTCCCCAGTAGACCCTCCTTTCCCACCTGCACAACATTCCAGCAGTTCTCCTCCCCATGTCATTCACTTCTTGCCCTCTACCAGGTCAAGTACCCGCAGCAAAGATACTGCTGTTTCACCACCTAAAATTAGAAACGAACTAAGCAACCACATAAGAGAGTCCTCTGGACTCCAGTTCTCCTATTTCTTTTCTTCATTTTGCTGTAAAACTCTTCAAGGGCCATTTATACTTGTCTCCAGTTCCATTTTGTTTTCAACTCCCTCCAAACAAGCATTTGCTCCCTCATTCCACCAAAACAATTCTCATCAAGGCCATCTACGACCTCCAGGGTGCTGAATCCAATGGTTAATGCTCAGCTGTCATCTCGATCTATTTCCAGCATTTGACAGAACTCATCACATCATCTTCTTAAGCCTGTCTTTACAGGGAAGCTGGGATACTTCCCTGTTCTCGTTTTCTTTCTTTTCCAATGGTTACTTTTTTTTCACGTTTCTTTGCTGTTTCCTCCCCCTGTCCCACACTCATGATACCCAGGTTCCTGATGGTCAGTCCCTAAGCCTCTTCTCTTTCCAAATATTCATTCATCCCTTGCTGATCTCTTCCAGAGTGATGGTTTTAAGTAGCATCTATGTGTTCATGACTTAAAACTGTATGTCTTCAGGTCAGCTTTCTCCACTAAGCTGCACACATCTGTACCCAACTGCCTACTCAACATTTCCTGCTGAAGATCTAGAGCCCACAGAAAACTTAAAATGTCCAAAAAAGAACTACTGATCTGTCTCCAAACGTTTGCTATACCCTCAGGATACCTGAACTGTGTCAGTGGTAACTCCACCTTTCCAGTCATTCAGGCCAAAATGCTTGGAGTATCTTTGATTCCACTCTTGGTTTCATATGTATACTTTACCCATTCTCAAATAGTCAATATGTGTCTACTCGGACTCCTTCTCACCACTCCACTGCCCCATCACCTCCGAACCATAGAGTATGGTGATGGCCTCCCACCTCGTCCCCCTGCTTCCACATCTTGCCCCTGTACAGTCTCTTCTCAGCACAGCAGACAGAACGATTCTTTTAAAATAGACACCAGTTAATGTCCTTCCTCTGCTTAGAATTTCCTGTGTCTCTCTCACTCAGAGTGAAATCCAGAGGTATTACGAAGGCCTCTAAGACACAACGCAATCCAGCCCTCCGGACCTTTCTGTCCATTGCTTACTGTTTCTCAATCTTGCCAGCACGCTCCTGCCTCAGGGCATTTGCACTTGCTCCTTCCTCTGTCAAGAATGCTCTTTCCCCAGAGATCTACATGGTTTGCTTCCTCACCTCCATCAAGTTGTTGGTCAAAGCCATCTTTCTTTCCTGACCTTATGGAAAGCAGCGAATCTCTCCCCACCTCCTGCTCTACTTTATTTCTAGGTAGTTCTCTATAGTACTTACTTTTCACTTTCTAGTATACCATATCACTAACTGATTTATTTTCCTTACTGTCTGTCTCCCCCATCCTGGAGATGTGAGCTTCCCAACAGTAGGGACTCTGTCTGCTACTCCCTGCTGTATACCTGGCGCTTAGTAGGTTAGGCTTGATAAATATTTGTTGAATTCATGATTAAATTATATAATCATTCATTAATAAATTGTAATGACCTAATATGGAATTAGTCATAAAGGATCTCAGGGATCTAATCAATTCCCTTACTTTGAAGTAGGTAAGAAGACAGCAACCCTATTTTCTAAAACATAAGTGACCCCAAAACGGTCAAGGCACACCTAAAACCTAAAGTAACGGAGCTGATGTGGGACAAAGCGGAGCTCAGAGCAGGGCTCCCTCGGCTCCAGGCCTCCCCTGCAGTAGGGGGGACACAGGCTTGACGCACAGATAAGCTTTATCCCAGGGATGAGAATAAATTCCCCGGCTGCTGGTTTTGGTTGAACCTCACAGAAGGTTGATCCAGAATTTTTTCAAATATTAATTTTTAAATAGAGGTCTATTCACCTCCACCAAGCACTGGGCATTCTTTGGTAAGTGTTTTTTATTCCCATAATTTAACCACTAAACGTTTAAGCTGAGTGGTTTGTAAAGATGGGGCCCCCAGTGGTGCACCAGTTTTGAACAAAAGGCCCAAGGCGGATGTTGATGCACAGGTCCTGTGGGCTCTGACAGGCTCTGCTCGGGGCCCTTCCTCTTGCTTTTGGGCTCAAGTCCTTCATTCTGACTGGCTCCCATTTGACAGCTGCTCACCTGATTCCAAACCAGCTGCAGCCTGAATTCACTCTCTGATGACATCTCCTATGCCCCCAAGCTGAAGAAGCCCCAATGCCACAGATACACACCCTCCTGTCTGCTCAACCCAATACAAACTCTGGTTTAGGAAATACCCAAGGGTCCCTTAGAGAGCAGGTTTCTGTCATTTCAGTGAATGAAAATATTCTTCAAGGAGCCCGAGATGATCATTAAAATGTTTGCTAATGCTCGGTATCCTCAAATAGAATCATTCTCTTACAAAATTCAGTTAATCATGCAATCAGTGCTTTTTGTGCATTTATATTCTCTGCAAGACACTTTGCAAAACACTGTAAAGAAAACAAAGATGTAGGCACAAGATTTCTGGATGGGCAGTAAGACGCACATTGCAAGACAAACCAACACTGCAAAGGTGGGCAAGAAGTACCCTGACACAGGGTTTGAGTGACAGAGATGGCAACTGCACGGCTAGTCACAGAAGGTTTCATGTGGCAACGGCCATGTGACCAAAGGGGCAATGTCATTGGAGGAGAAGAAATAAGGTGGCTCATTCATTAAATGCAAGGTAAGTTGTTGAGTGCAGCACTTCCCTTGTCCCTTCATTTAAAATCTGTGCAAATCAAAAAAGCCATTCATCAAAAGCAGAAACCATATTATACCTTGCAGATAACAGGCATTCAAAAATATTTGTTAATAAATTCATGAATATTATAAGTTAAAATATTGCTGCTGAACCGACGACCACTTGAAAACAAGAGAACTGACTTGAAGTGACAGGGCAAATTCCATTATTAAAATTTTGATCATATAAGCTCCCTTGGCTCCTACTATGAATTCGATATGTCTGAGAGAATCATTCCCAAGAGCAGGGAAAACTAGGCATCACCAGCTTTAGAAAGTACATAGGAAAAAAAAAAAAAAGAGGTAAGATGTAGACATGAACTGTGTTTACTGGATTATCGGGGTGCAGCCCTGGGCCTGGTGCATGCGAAACACTCAGAGCCTGTGTGATGAATGAATGCAGAGGCTGAGGGAGGCTCCAGGGCGAGGAAAATAACAAAGCCAGTGAGCAAAGCGGATGATACAAGACTGAAAGGATCAGAGGGGCCCTAACACAGTTTCCATTGCTTTGCTTCTCTACACTTACATTATTACCCGGTCTTTGAGAGTCACTGTGTCTTCAGAAGGTTTGAGCCCACACCTGGGGGAAGTGCTCTGGTCTCCTGCCGTGCCCCTGACAGTCTGCTAAGCAGCTACCGTGCGCAGTGCCCACCACAACCTGGGACCAGTTCAGCAATTACAGTTTTCTCACATCATTAAGCAAAGCAGCAGACTTCTGCAAGTCTCCTTGCACCAAAACCTGCCAACAGACCCAAGAGACCACATTATTCAGTGCATTTCCCGAAAAAGAAGAAAGAAAACAAAGAAAGTTATCTACTTTGCCACAGGAGAGAAAAAAAATCGGTTGCCTAATTCAAAGTAGAATAGACTTCATCTTTTTTGCAGACAAAATCCTAACTCAGGGATCATCAATTTTCCTAGCAGTAGTGGCCTCACACCCAGTTCAGGCAGTGGACTCCTGCAGTGGATGGCTCATATATGCATAACCATGAACAACGGAAGTCTGATTTAATGCCATCTCCTGGCACTGGAGTGACAAAGGAGACAGGAAGACCCAGCATCTGGGGACACCACTGTGGACAATCTGTATGAAACCAAGAGAGAAGAACACACAACTTTGGGCTGCTCTGTATTTAATTAAATGGTTTTAGTCAGCACCGCACCTATCACATGACAGATTCCAAGTGAAGGGCAGTAGTAATGCTTACACAGGGGGCTCCGCTGTCAGTTCTAAGGATTTCAGATCTCAGTTCTGCTCCTTATGAGCTATGTAATCTTGGATCAAGTTGCTTACCCAAAACGAGATAGTGCACAGAAAGCCATCAGGACAGTGTGTGTGGCCGGGGGCGGGGCGGGGTGGTGCATGGTGATCACTAGGCAATGTTTTATTATTAGATCTTTTACATATACATGATATCTAATGAGAACACATTTTTGCATTACATTTAATACAATTAATTGCATTTAATTATCACAACCACCCTGCCAGGTACTTATTATTAGTAGCATTTGTTCAGATGGGGGTTCAGGTTCATCTGGCTTGAGCCTGTGTTCTTAACCATTCCTCCAGTGGGTTTTCCACATTAGAAGGGCCCCACCTACTAAGCAATGGAGCAAAAAGTGCCCTGTCGGTGTGGGGAGGGTGAGGGATTGCTATTTCTATTTATTTTAATAGCATTCAGATGAACTGCAGGGCATACAAATAGATTGCATAATTTGAGTGAACAGCCAGAAAGTGCTTCAATATTGCCAAGTTAGAGCTGTTTCTTTTGTACCAGTTTTCGATTGCAAATCTGAACGGTTTATCTGTAGGGTTGTTTTCCCAAGGTCTGCAAAACAGACCCAGAGCAAACCACACATTTCAGGCCCACGCTGCTGGCCTCCAGCTTCTGTTGTTTCAGCCTGGAGGCAGTTTCCATGCCAGCATGCAGCCCTTTTGTGTTTTTGCAGCTCTACCCTGAGCCACGTTTGTTTAGGTGTGTTCACTATCTCCAGTTCAGCTGCCTCCTCTCGGGCTAAAATAACACTTGGCTTCTGTACTGAGAAAATGCTGCAGTGGTGATTTTGCAGTGGTAGCGTTTTTGGAACTAGATGCCCAATTCCGTATGCTCTGCATATTTATGACATTGTTCTCGTTAGGAATATCCTGTATAGCTCTTTCATATCTCAGTCCTAAGGCTCCCCTCCATCTCGGCAACACTCTCTTGTTGGAATTCCCCTTCCATCTGTCAAACTCAGTTCCTTGCCTCTCTGCAATAATAAAGAATAACAATAGCAATAATAATAACAAAATGATCTCTTCATGGCACTTGGGGGGGAATTTCAAATGTCTTGGTGTCAGTTATAGCAATAGGCCTACGAGAAAGCATGATGGAAGGGGCAGGGAAACAAAAGAATGTACAGAGAGCAAATAGCAGTACTCCACTTCCCAGATTCTGTTTAGAAAAAAATACTTTCTAAATCTTATTTTAGATCATTGGGACCCCAGGGTCCAAGAACCAGAGGCGGATTTAATGGCGGGCACACCGGGTGCATGCCCCGGGCCCCGACTTGTGAAGGTTTGTATTTTTATTTTCCCCGTCTCTTTCTTTCTTTTTTTAAGGGGTCCAATATTTTCTTCTGCGCCCAGGGCTTCAACCGACCTTAATCTGCCTCTGCCAAGAACACATATGAATTTCCTGGACTTTATTTTCATCATGCCAAGACAGAGAGCAGGATCACATCTTTAGCAAGTGATCAAAAAGCAGTAGACATGCCCTGGCTGGGTGGCTCGGTAGGCTGGAGTGTCATCCCGTACACCAAAACGTTATGGGTTTGATTCCCGGTCAGGGCACATACCTAGATTGCAGATTCGATTCCTGGTCGGGGTGCATACAGGAGGCAATCGATCAATGTTTTCTCTCTCATATCAATTTCTCTCTCTCTCTCTCTTTCTCTAAAAATCCATAAATATATCCTTTTAAAAAAAGGAGCTGACATCATTCTTGTCATCAACCTAGCTTCAGAAAAAACTTCTCGTTCGAGTCTCTCCCCACTCACACCCATATGTACTTCCAACAGCTCCATGCCTCAGGCTCACCGAGTCCCAGCATACTTTGGCTTGATGCTACCTGCATGTCAAAGTTCACAGTGCCATACACATAGGCACTGATTTGCAAGGCTCTTTCATGCTGATAAAAAATCCTCGAGAAATCAAGGCAGGTCTTGCTCTGGCCGCCTCCAAAACGAACCCACAAATACTCCATCCTTATCTGAGAAGGGTGTGCAAAGGCTCTGTGATTCTAATCTAGAGCAAACCCAGAGGTCTTTGACTAGTTCTTCTGATGGGTCATGGAAATGCCCCTAAGTCTCCCTATATTTCCAAAGACTTGAGTTCACCTGGAGCAAGATGGACACCCAACCGCCCTTGAAACCCTGGCACCATGTCAACACCAGTTAACTCTGAAAATAGTGGAAGTGAGGTGATTTCTTTCACTAGTTTCTCTCCTAGGTCCTCTCAGCATATTTTCTTACATGAAAAAAAAAAAAACTATACAAAGACATAATGTAAAATATATAATACATAATATTTTGTAAATATGAAAATGCCATAAAATCAAATTTCATCCTAAAAGTATTAACCATGTACAGGGAAAGCCTAATGTATGTCTCCTTCCCGTTAAGCAGGATATTAACTCTCTCCCCTTGACACCAGTATATAAAGAGCTTCACTATAGTTTTGACCTTGCAATTCTCAGCAGAACCTCCTAAATTGAATAATATGAAATTTAGTACAGCTCTTCTCTTAAGAGGCTGAGACTCAGAAAGAAAGCAAGAGAAAGGAGGTCATCAGGGATATATGAGGTCTGTCCAGAAAAAGTCCAGCCACTATTAATATAACGAGAATGCTTTCCATGACATCAAAGTCACCTAACAGCCAAGGAGAGTGGACTGGAATGCACATGTGTGAACAATGATGACTTCACTGTACTAGTCAGTGGGGGTGGCAGATGCCACTGAGAGAGCGTGTGTACTGTGTGGCCATCACATTCAAAATGACTGAGCGAGTAGAGCGACGCATCTGCTTCGAATTTTGCATTAAGCTTGAACATTCCTCCGCAGAAACTATTCGGATGATTCAGAAGGCTTTTGGGGATGATGTAATGAGTGCAGCACAAATAAAAGTGTGGCAAAAACGCTTCAAAGATGGTGGGGAATCTGTTGAAAGTGATCCATGCTCTGGGAGGCCTGCAACAAGCAGAACACCTGAGAATATTGAACGTGTATGTACTGCAATCAACAAAGATCAGTGACTGACAGTGTGAGAATGAGAAGCTGATCTGGGGATTCCAAAACTACTGTGTCGGAGATTTTGATGCAGGATCTTGGCATGAAATGTGTCGTGGTGAAATCTGTTCTGCAGCTTCTGCTATGAGAGCAGAAGGAACAATGTGCTGCAGTTGCTAATGATGCTGGGAGAACAGTGTGAGGTCCCAAGGTGACTATTTTGAAGGGGACTGAGGTATCATTGTCCCATGTACAATGTTACTTGTATCTATCTTCTTCAATAAATGTCTCTATTTTTCATAGTACATGGTTGAATATTTTCTGGACAGATCTCGTATTTTCCATTCAGGGTAATATTATTCAACATTTAATATCACTTGGACATCCACCACTTCCTGGGCTCAGGTAATATTCAAACAGTTGCCTTTATTCCCAAGATTATGGAGCATGTGGGTCCAAGGCCAGGTGTCACTCCCACTCTCCAGGATGTTAGAGTCTTACTTCTACTCTGTGCTTTTCAATGTTATTACCAAAGCAATACAACACATGGTATTTACAAAGTACTTCCTACACTGAAGACCAGGACATAATCATTTTTTTTTTCCTTTTTCTTCAACCTATGTATTAAGGTCAACAAAACAGTATGTTTGACTTCTGAAATAATGTGACATGAGCACCGCTGCCCTGGTGTCTTTCCATCATCAAGACGTGTGGAGTAAGTTGAGGAAAAGATGCTGGTCATTTAGCCTGGGGGATACTTAGCCTCAGTATCAAGTAGAAAAATCCTACAGTTCCCAAGGAAGTTCACTCAGTACTTTGTCCTCTAAAGCAATATGAATCAAGTATCATGCAGTTCATTTCTGCATGCCGGCAAGACTAGATCGTGAAAACGATCTCTTTAAAAATCTCACTGAGTAAATGTAATTTCCCACAGCATCTCCTAAATTCAATTTCTTTGACTAAAACAACTAAGAAACTGGGACCCCAATTAGTCCCTTTTACATTGTGCTATAGAATTAAATTTTAATTTAATTGTTATTGCACGATTAAATGTTACATAAAGGATTGATGTTCTGAATATATAGCTTAAGTAATAAACAAACTGCAAGGGAAAAAAATCCACCTTTGCCTCATGCTAGTGTGGCTTCCACCACCACAGCTCCACATAAACCATTCATGCCGAGGGGACCAGCGGCCTCCAAACTACAAACCCCAAATGAACATTTCAGTCCTCGACTTACTTGACTGTCAACACCATTCGGCTGACTTCCCTTAGCTTCTAGACGCACTCTTCCCTTGAATGCTGGGGTATGGCAGTCTCCTTGCTATCCTTCCACCTCATCTTTTTAGCATCTGGTTCTAACTCCTCCCCTGCCGGTCCCTACATGTGGCAATGCCCCAGGGAAGAGTCCTGGAATCTCTTCTTCGGATTCTATGCTGTCTGCAAAGTGATCTCATACATTCCCATTGCTCCAAATACCACACCAGCAACTCTAAAATTTATAACTTCAGCCCAGACCTATTTTCTGACTCCAGACTCATTTATTTAATTACCTACTTGTCATCTCTAAGGCTGGCTCACAGGCACCTGAAAGTTAACATGTCTTGGGCCGGATTCTTGATCTCCAGGCAATGGCCCTCCATCCACACTACTGCTCCCAAATCTTGGGAGTCACTCTCAACACCTCCTCTCGCAGCCCACTCCCATCTCCTTCTCTCCTCCACCACCATCTAATCCAAGAGCCCACTGTGTCTTGCTGAACTGCATCAGCATCCTACGCCATTGTCACTGCTTTCACTCTTGTCCCCTCCCATCCCTTCTCCAGCAACCAGCAGAAAGAGCTCTTCAGAGAACAAATCTGATCATGTAACTCTCTGCATAATATTAAAGCCTTCCAAAGGTTTGCACTGAGGATCTAATACAAAGTCTATGACCCTGGAGAATGATGGTATAAACTCCTAGATGAGAAGATTTTTTTCTTTTTTATGATGAATTTTTACATATGTATGCCTTGTGTAACCACCACCCACAGCAAGGTAGAGAACATTCCCAGCACTCCAGGAAACTCATGTCACTGCCCTGGGCCCACCCTCTCTAGAGGTAACCACTATTCTAGCCTTCATTATAATGGATTACTTTTGGCTCTTCTTGAATATCACGTAAATTGGCTAATAGAGATGACATTTTTTAACTCTTCAAATCCTGCACACTTATCATTAGACCAGCTTTAAGACAATAACATCCTGAAGTAACCTGAAGTCAAGTGTTAGCTCTAGAGTCTCAACACCCTCAAAGAGTTTGTTAATTAACAAGTGAGAATGAAATCCACAAAGCGCTCCAGATTAAGTTGTCTCCATGAACTGTCCCTCAGTATTTAGGATGACACAGGGACTATTACTTCTACTCCTGGGCTTGGAGCCAGTCTGGGTAGCTAATCTGCTAGGCAAATTCAGCCAAAGAGGAGTACTCTTTAGATTCAAACAGACACTTCGAAGTGACAAAAATGTGACATGAGCAAAGTATACAGTTACGGTCTTACTAGGCGAACGAGACTTTATTGGGCTCAAGGTCTTACAGGAGAGTTGTGTTATAAGTATTAGGAATTAACAAAGATGGGCTGTGTTAAGGTAGCGTGAAAGCAGATAAACACCCCCCGCCCCTGCACCCCTTCGCCATTCGAATTTCACCCTGGAGGAAGGCTCTCCAATCTCTGTTTTCAAGGTGCAGTCCCTGATTTTGTTCCTCAGAATAAGGACCAATTCCAATAAACAGCACGGGGAAGCTAAGCCCCTGGAATGCACTGGTCTCTCTGACAGCTTATTATGCTACCTGAAACCCACAGAGACCTTTCCCTCGGATTCGGAATGCCCAAATCTTTGGCGGGGTGTGGCGTGGGGACAAAGCAGCAGAGGCCCGGGGACTTGTTTTTGCTCCCTTGTTAGTCCAATATCCTCCCTAGGATTAGAAGGAAAATCCTAAAGCTAAAATTAGGATTGACTGAGAGTATTCTGGAGACTTGACCAGAGTTTGGAAGAATTGACAAAAGACATCCTGCCAAGCATCCCTGCTACTGGGGGGCCTTGTACCCGGCACCCTTTGGCACCGTGGTTAGACATCTGCTGAGCATATCGGCTGGGGAGACCTGCTGACGCCAGCAAAGTGGCAGGCGTGGGTTTCGATGGCAAGGTTCCTGACACATGGAAGGCGCTCTAACAACATTGGTGGCTGTTACCTTGAAAGAATTCCCACAAAGCAGTTTTGCTTCCTCCACATGAAAGAGAAAAAGAATTGCTTTCTTTTCAGCCTGAAGTGTTAGGAGGGTGGAGGGAAGCAGAGGATAAGAAAGTAATACGGGTAAAATCACTATCGCCCATCGTTTTTTTGATGAACTAAACCAGCGCCCTACCTAGAGGGAAAAAATATGTATTTGTTTAGAATATGGAATAACATATAACATAAATCTACTTTCTCTTTCTTTCTGTATTTAAATTTCCCTTGAACCCCTATGGTAGTAAATTTCATTTAGCCTGGTTTAAGATGCATGGAAAAACCTTCCAGATCCTCTGGGAAATAAATTGATAGCTGGGAGTGCAAGTCCCAGGCCGGGCCTGAAATCCTCAGCTATGCTCTTCAGCAATGACTGTTGTAGAACGTGCAGTAAGCCCACCTAAGACAGGATCCCAACCTTGCGCTGTCCTCTTGCAGCCAAGAGTCAGCTCAGTGAGGAGGGAAACCATGGTGAAGAGCTAGGAGAAAGACGAGAGATTTAACTTGTACAATTGCAGCCAGTCCCTGACCCATATTTTGGTTAGCTACACTAACTTTTTTTTTTCATGTTTGCTCCTCACAGGATGTTCCTGGGCTTACTTAGCAACATAGAGGCATCAGGATTGGACAGGAACCCTAGGTCCGACTGCGGAGTCCTATAAGGATACTCAGTCCTGGCCGCAGCTCTCCGTGTCAGTCCCCTAGTGTATGGAATACCAAATACTTTCATTGGCAAAGACATTCGATATATTTAAGGAGTGAGAGAAGAAGCTGGGCTTGTGTAAAATATGAATAACTTCAGGTATGAGGACCTGCACTTAATTTCTTGACAGCCCATCCCCTTCCCTCCCCCTCCTCCCATCCCCGCTATTCAAATGATCTACATTGCACCCTTCCTTCCCTCCTTTCTTGGCAAAAGCAATGACCCCCTTCCCATCTGGGCTCCTCTCTCCATCTGTGACCCCTCCCACATCCTCAAGACCTCATCCCTCAATAATGCCTTCAATTCCAATTGAATGGCTTTCTTCCTCTTCCTCAACAGATAAGCATATTCATGCCTTCCGAATCTACATAAAAATCAACCAAAAGATTTCCCTCCTATTTTCACAGATTTAGCTAACTCAGTCATCAGCTCACTGTCCTCCTACTCCTAACTCAACCTCATTGTGGAGTCAGCGGCATTGAATGTCATGGACCCCTTCCACCTCCTTGAACTCCCTCCTTGTCTGTCCCTCCCCACCCCACCCTCTGCTAGTTGTCCCAGCATTAAGGCAGATCACAGTGCATATGATTCTTTACACACCCCTCCTTCTCTAAAGCCAGTGAGGACCCTTGTTAGCCATATTTTGTACTGTGTGGCCTCATAGGTACCTTCCCAAGACAGAAAGACTAGAGTAACTTTCCCAGGGTTCAGGGACAGCCAGTCAGACTGGTCATCTCATTGAGAGAGGTTCAAACTCTGGAGCTCTGAGGCCTGTCACCTGCACGGAGCCGCAGAGGCAGGCGGTGTGTAGACCCAAAATAGAAACAGCCTTGCTGGAGTACAATGAACTGAGAATGACAGAGTCCTGCTCTGCTCCTAGTGACTTTATGGACCCTAGTTCCAGAACGCTAAGTGCGTTGGATAACTCCTCAGCCTTCTGATACTCTAAACACTCGTGGTCTTGTCTGAGCTAACTTGGAGGCTTCCTGTGGCCAGCAACCACAGGAACTTTCATTACTTCACCACATCCTTCTCCTCCTCTCTTACTACTTCCTCTTCCCCCCAACTGCCCTCTTCCCTCCTGGGCCTGCATATTCTCTCTTGGTAGTCGCCTCCACGCACTCAGCCATAACTACCGCCTCTGGGCAGATAACTCGGAAATCTAAGTCACTGGGTCCCACCAGTATTTCCTGGAACACTGCTCATCTCTGCCTGAATGTCCCACAAGCCCCCTTAAAATGAGTAATTACAAAACTGAATGTAAACCTATCGCTTTTCCAATCCTTGGAATCACCCCACCATGCACCCAGTCACCTAAGTCAGAAATCTAAGGCAAGCTTCACTTCTCTCTCCACCTCACCCTCCACAGTCAATTCAGTCCCTGTGTTTTCATGATTCTGCACCCTCAGGATTTCTTGAATATATTCTCTCCTCTCCACGTTGGCTTCATTGTATTTTAGACTGCATCACTTCATTCTACTTGGCCTTCTTATCTCCCAACACCCCTCTCTAAAACACAAATCTGGTTGAATTATCACCTGGTTCTTTCATGGTGAAGTCCAAACTCCTTGGAAGAGTTTCCAAGAACTCTGATGACGATTAGACTCCTGCCTACCTTGCCAGTCACATCTTTTATCGCCTCCCAGTGGGCCCCTAAGCTCTGTCCACACCGAACAACTTGTGGTTTCCTAAGATCCCAAACTTCCCCCTGCCTATGAGCCTTCACACCTGATGCCCCAGCCTCTCAGGAAACCCTGCTCACATTTCTTCAAACGTTAACTTAACTAATTCAACTCAGCTTCACCCCTTCCAGGAAGCCTTCCTTGAATGCCACCTAATGCTCATTCACCTACACTTTAGGATTAAGTTTACAGTCTCTGTGTTCCCACAGTCCCTTTTGCATAACTTTTTCACAGGCCTTTGACGCTATTTCATCGGTGTCTCTTCCACAAGACGAAGGTTCCTTAAGGGAAGAAATGATGCCTTTCTTTTATTTGTAGTCACGGGGCCTTCGATTCAAAGCAGGCTTTCTGGGTGTCTGACGCTGGAGCACTCAGCAGGAAATTAATGAGAGGAAAAAAAGTGAGGATCTCCAGAACCAGAATACATTCCCTTCCTTCTGTTGCAGCTTTGAAAATGAAAAGGAAAAGACGAGGGTGTGCTTTCTGCCATTGTTCTGACAGAGCTCTGAGGCTTCGCTTCTTCTTGCTTGAGACAGCTTGAGGAGCTGGTTTTCTATGTGTATTTATTTCCAGAGTGTCCTTGTCATGCCCTGAGCAGTGCGGGCTCAGGGCTGCAGAACCCAGTTCAGTAGCAAGTACAGGCCACTGCCCAGCAAAGGCTCTATAAATAGTTTAACTCAGAAAAGACAAGGTCCCTTCCCTCAAGAACACAAGACCCTAAAGGTCTGCTGGAGTGCAGCCCTATATCTCTTTGACAGAGGATTCTAAGGTGTCCCCTTCTGGTATTAACGCCCTGTGTCATCTCCTCCTTCCCTTTAGTGTGGCTGGCTTTGTGACCTGCTTCTCACCAATAAAATATGGCAAAGGTGATGGCATATTTTTATAGCTGACTGTATCTCTTGCTGGCTTTGATGAAGCAAGTTGCAAAGCTGGGGAGGCCCACATAAGGGATTGAGGACAGTCTCCTCAGCACCTAGGAACTGAGGCCCTCAACCCAAAAGCCCTGGAAAAACAGGATTATGCAACAACCACCTGAGCTTGGAAGTGGGCCCTTCCCCAGCTGAGATATCACATAGGGTCCCAGCCCTGGCTAACCGACTATCGACTTGTAAGAGACCCTGAAACAAAAAGCCATCCAAGCCATACCCCACAGACAATATTTGTTGTTTTAAATAGCCCGCTCGGGGCAGTATGCTATGCAAGTATAGATAACGAATACAATCTCCTTTATTCCTATCAAAAGTCTAGCTACCCAGAAAAAAAAAAAAACTTCCATTTTTCAATAGGTTAAAGAAAGCTACCATCAACTAAATGCTTAACTAAAAATGCAATTCCTTCTAAAAGCAAGCTTTTAAATCACTTTAGTATTCTAAAAGCCGAGGCTAAAAGAATCTGCACAAGACATGGTAAAATGAGAGGGGAAAGAAGGGAACATGGTTAAAACTCGTGAAGGCGCTCTGCAGAAAACTGAAGTCTCCACTGGTTTATTTAACTTTTAAATCTTCTTAAATTTGCTAGATGCATGTTAGCATTCATGGTTCATTTAATTTTATTCTGACTTCTATAAATAGACACTCTGTGCGCCCTAATAAATGGCTTGAATTCTTGCTTGTCTTCAATAAAGAAATTAGCATGTTAATCTTACAAATTCTACCCACAGAAATGAATGAAAGGATCCCTCGTTTTCCACCACCCGCTTCTCCCCTGCAAGTACACCCCTCCGATGCGTAGGCCCCTCCCTGCCAACCTTGTTCTTTTCTTTGGCTCTGCATTTATAAATCTGGCATCCGCTCAAATCACTCAGATCTGGCTCTCTTGCAAAAACAAACAGAAGCTACCTGGGCCTTTGATTCCCACTCATTTACATTCTTTCCATGCCAAGGGTCAGAGGATGTTGGAGTTGGTGGCAGCCAGTCAAGCCCAGCATTAGGTGGCCCTTATCTACTAATGCAGTGTTTTTCTGTCTCCGGAACATGCCAGCATTTATTTCTTTAAAATTATAAATGGAAACAAATGTAACTGCCACAAATCTAAAACTAAAAAATCTAAAAGCTCAGCCCCAAGCTGTGACAACAAGTAGACAAGAGCCCATACAA